>PVKA01022594.1:0-36886 GCA_004027165.1 Ctenomys sociabilis | reverse complement strand
TTTTGTTTCTATAATATTCCCATTTCATTTACAAAGAGAAGAAAATATTGGTTGCTTTCAGCGTCTTATTTATACAATGGTTTAAAAATATGTCTATCAATACTCAATTACATTGAAGATAACTTTGATATCCATGTTACAAAGCATCCATCAGACTTTGGTCAGACTTATTTATGTGTTCATTCTAGGAATAAGAAAAGCAGGCTCCTTGCACAAATGGAACTTACAGTTCAATAGGAGAGTAGCATATTAAACTAATAATTGCATGATTAACCCTTTAATTACATTCATACATTATAAAGGAAATTTATACCATTCACTAATAACATAAAACAGGGCCAAATAACGGAATCTACAAGGCCAGCAAAGCTCTCCTCAGAGGCTTATTCTGACCATAAGAATGACTAAGACCTGCCCAAGAGACTAGAACAGTGTCCTAGCCAAAGGTAAGAGCACACATAAAGGCCAGAAAAGACAATAAAGTTTAGAAATTGTGTGAATTTCTGTAAGAGAAATCATGTTGTTGTTATCATCTTATGCTACTTTTTTCATCATTTATTTCTTTTAAACATAGAATTTGGGCCAAGGAGATGGCTCAATGGCCTAAGTGCCTGCCTAGCAAGTGCAAGGACCTGGGTTCAGTCTCCAGGCCCTTCTGTGCTCCCCACCCCCGCCCTCTGAACCAGCCACCAAAATCTGGTGTGGTTGCACACACCTGTAATCCCAGCATTGGGGAAGCTGAAACAGGAGGATCACTACGAGTCTGAGCTATGTAGGGAGATTCTTTACCAAATGCATACATTTTAAAAAATGAAAAAAAGACATATAGAATTTGTTTCTATTTTTAATATTATCATTTTCTCTCTCCAAAAGCCAGGAAAATATAACTTATACCATACTTTTAGATTACTTCTAGGCTGATTTTTAATATACCATTGTATATACAACAGTATGCAATTTAGAAAATATTATACCAAATACATATGCATAACGACTATTTTTATATGTGAGTATGTGCTTCCGTGTGTAGCAAGTATACTGGCAAATATTTGTGTTGATGAATATCTTTGATTAAGGTCAAACCATGCGTTTTCTCTACCTATGATTCCAGAAAGCCTAATCAATTAAACGTAAGCTAATTTTCAGTAACTTGATCATTAAAACAATGGATAATTTAAAAATGAAGACTACATAATTTAATTACATGATAACTGGCTCCCTTGACCCGAACTTGCAAATTCCTGGAGTTACAACAACTGATACTGAGGGCCTTCAGACCTGTGGTGATTTCTAGTGCCTGCTATGTTGCCTCTTCTGGCGCATGTTGTCAAGTGCCTTAGCATGTTGTCAAGTGCCTTAGCATGTTGTCAAGTGCCTTAGCATGTTGTCAAGTGCCTTAGCATGTTGTCAAGTGCCTTCGCATCATCCTAGGGCCCCATCACCACCCTTTCAAGATGAACCCCAAGACCTTAAAAGTACTCTGCCTGAAGAGAAATGAATTAGCCTAGGCATGTTTTTTTTGTGGGACTAGCTTGGATTTTAGTGCTTTAGGACACAGGAGATCTTTGTCTAGGGAAGAAGCAATGTCTTAATCAGCATCTCTTCACAGGACCTCATAGAGGGGAAATGCAGATCCACCCTCACTGCTCATGTCCTTTCTGATATCTTGCTACTTCATTGTTTTGTACTACTCCAAATGATCTGTTTTTAACGTATTCAAAACAGAGTTTATTTTATTTTTTTTTCATTTATTTTTATTTTATTGAAATACAAATGTCAATCAGACAGTTTCAAAACACCATAACCATACAGAGTCGATGAAATAATACATTGCAAACTGTTTTCATAATGTTTTGGTATTGTACAGGGTGCATACATGATATTATATTTACAGGTTTTTATATAGCTGAATTATATCAAAGATTCAATAATTATTTACCTAGTGGATGACCATAGCACTAAAAGCTGACATAATATCCTGTCCCACCACCAATAGTGCAGATCTTGCCTCTCATAGAATTATGTAGAACAGAAATACTATCAAAAGTTATAGGAATGTCAAAAGGATATATTGGTAAATTTCTCAGTACAATGTTACTTATAACTGACATTAATAGCTATTGTGGTTATTATTTGAATATTTGCTATGTACAGTGATCATTTAGGGGAAGAATAAATAACTGGATTGAAAACAACCTCAGTTTCTTTCTTATCTAGGTCTATTCTCCATTCTGACACAACAACCAAGAGGATTCCTTAAATACTATCTTCAAGTTTAGTCTTAATATTTTATATCTTATACTGAACCACATTTTACATTCACACCTACTGTGCCCAATTTATAGTATCTCGTCGAGGAAGTGACAACAATGACATCTTATTACACAGAAATTCTCTAACACAGTTGTTCATATGCCCATCCTCCTCTTCTGAGACAAATTTTCTCATCTTGAAGTTAATTATAGCATATGAAACTAATAATAGTATATTACATTGGTATGAAACTAATAATGGTATATTTGTCACATTTTCTATGACTGATATCTTAAGAGAAGTTTTTACTCTCTTACAAGTATGACCTACTATTTTTAGGCTAAGCCATTGGACAATGACAGAGGAAGACCTTGTCTATATGTAGACATGGTAAAAAATAAAAAGTCCTCCATCACAGAAAGGTGAGAGTGATCTTAGCTTTTTCTTTCTTTTTGTTCTCTCTTTTGTCCCTCCCTCCCTTCTTCCTTCCTTCCTCCCTTCCTTCCTTCCTTCCTTCCTTCCTTCCTTCCTCATTTTCATTTTCTGAGACACGGTCTTGCTCCGTAGTCCAGGCTGGCCTTGAACTTGCCATCTCTTAGCTACTGAGATTATAGGCATGCATCAACGTATCTTGGTTGATACGTTTTGTTTTTCTAACTTTTTGTCTTTCTCTGTTTGCCACAGAAATAATTTGACACAATTTGATTGTTTTTCTTAGCAACTACCTATCAATTCACCTGTTCTCATTGCTGTCACTATGTAGTTCAACTAATATTTTCTCTATATTTCATTAGTTTTCAAATTGGACACCTTGCCACTCTTCCTCTATATAAAAATGGTAAAGTGAATATTCCCAATGCTTTTGACATAAAATGAAAATTATGCCAAGTATTTTGGCAATATAACTTCTTGCAAAAATTTTAGAATGACCACCTCTCTACAAAGTAACATCATAAAATTGATAAAATTGTATTTAAATTATGTATTTATTTTTCATTTCTATAGTTTGTAAGATCTGTGAAATGCAGAAATTATTCCTTATTAATGAATATATTCTAAGGGTATCACTTGGGATATAGCATGCAATCAATAAATTAATTGAATCACTCAATGAATAACTTCACAAAAATAAAAATATTACTGAGAAGTAGCTAAATAAAATATAAACTACATACACACTGGCAAGTGAAACAAAAGGTAATAGAAACTAAACAACAAGTCCTATAGCACCATGATAGAGCTAAGCCCATGCAACTAAGAGTTTCATTAATTTCTTACAGAAAATTGTTCTGAAATTTCAAGTTGCCTGTGTAGGCAGTTCTCCTGATGCACATCTGTCTAACTTGCACCATTACCTACCAAATTATGAGAATGTTCTGAAATCTTCACATTCTTGTATCTCATCCACTGTTATTGCTACTCACACGTGTATTTTCAGTAATTGTCTTAAATATTTGTTTACCTACTTAACATGTGTTTTCATTGTGAAAACAAAGATGTTCATGTGTGCAATATAACTGTTCCATGAGTCTTTCTTTTTCTGTTTTTTTCTGGCCCTGGGGGTGGGGCTGGCACAGTACATGGTGCAGGGGGTGGAACCATGGTTACTGCACACTTACCTAAGCTTGCCTAAGCACATGTTTTGGGCCACTGAGCTATCTCACTATCCCACATGAGTATTTCTTGAATAATAAATGAGTCCTGAAAACTGTAGCTTGCTGTACTATATCATATACTTACTTAAAATAGAGGAGATTTTCTTTCCTTAAAACACTGTGACTTGTCTACAGCAGGTTCCTGTACTTGAGAAAGGATTATTTTAACATGTGTGTTGAAGAAGCTTGGTTTCTGCCACTCCAGTGAACATGTGCTATGGTAGGGGAGGGGATGCATTAGGAGAGAAGATTCAGGACCATCTGCTTTTTGCAACAGATAAAAGTCCAGTAGTCAGTGAGGAGCCCTATTGCTGAGCTGTTTTAGAATTCAGTTCTTCCAAAGATTCACCATGAGGCATCTTTTCTAGTGGCAAGTACCGATGGTGTGGCTGCCATTGCCATTTTTAGGTAGTCCACGGGATTTGCAAATCTGGCTAATCCCCAGAATTGCCCAGAGTATAGGCAAAAGTATACGAAAGTATCTCTTCCTGGATCACTTCACACTACGTTGCCTTTGGAGAAACCTGGGAAACTGAGAGTTAAACCAGGTGGACAGAATAGCTATAAATCCAGAAGGACAAAAGTACTGATAGGACTGCATCTAGTGACTTTAGTGTGTTGGGAAGTTATCTGGAGAACTGTATTAATAACTTAATTCAAATTCAAAGGGCCTGCCAAATAGCTCAGCAGATTAAAGCACCTGCAAGCAGGCTGAGGGGCGGGGGTTTGATTCCCCACCTGCCGTGCTGGCCCCACCCCCAGGGCCCGCTGACATGGTGATTGAGACTGAGCATGGTGGTGCGCGCCTATAATCCCAGCTCTCAGGAGGCTGTAAACAGGTAGATCACTTCGAGTCTATGTAATAGTGAGACCCTGAACACCCTGTAGATCCTTCCCTAAAATATAAAAAAAAAAAAATCAGTGAGTCTGAAATAGCGCCAGAAATGCTGTTTTTGCAATAATTATGCATGTGGGGGTAGTGCAGCTGGCACTAGCACCACAGTCTGAGGCTCTGAAGGTTTTTACATATCTTCTAGACAAACCTCAGGAAATGTAAATACCCCAGAAAACAAAGCCATAGGTAAGTCTTGCAATGCATCTGGTATTCACCAAATAGTGTGTGTGTGTGTGTGTGTGTGTGTGTGTGTGTGTGTGTGTGTGTTTGTATTCCAACTAAGAGATTCAGAGGTAGTTCAGAGAATAATAAGCATACATGTGGTTTTCATAAATAGCCCTTCCTGACTGTTAAGGTTGAACTCTATTATCAGATTTCATATCCCATTGGAGCTTCATAGAAATATAGAATATTGGGCTCCAGTACAGATGGAGTAGATAATAATCTGCACTCCATCGAGATCCCAGCTGTTTGTTTGTCTGATGAATGTTAAAAGCCTGAGGTTAGAAGTGCAATGTTTTCAAATTCAAGGAGAAATATTTTCCTTCAGATATTTTAATTATAGACATTAGGGACCTATCCTAACTTTCCCACTAAGGCACATTCCTAAACTTTATCTGTATGTCCTTTGCTCTAATTTCATTCCCACCAGGAAAAGAGAACATAACATTTCATAAGGACAGGGATGGAGCACAGTTGTGTCCGCTGACTTTTCAGGCAAAGGAGAGTAGCTACTGCTGTACCTACTTCTTCGTACGCTGGTGCTAAATATTACCAGGACAAGCTTAAGCTGCTGAACAGAGAAAGGAAGTGCAAGTGACAATGGCCACTTTCTCATCATTTTCTATAACAGCTTTGTCTGAAAATGGAGACAATCATATGTGATCTGCCTGCCTCCTGCCGCTGCTCTGAGGAATCAAGTGAGATAATGAACATGAAAACAGTTTGAAAAATGTAAAGGTCTCAACAAATGTAAAGAATTATATGCAGAGTAATTTAGTAGAAACAGATAGATGTGTCAGGCAGACAAGGTAGCTCAGCTGGCTGAAGCACCTGCTTAGGCAAATGTGCAGGGACCACGGTTCAATCCCCAGCACCATGTGTCACACCAACACTGCCCCCAGGGTAGGCTGAGCCAGCCACACACACACACACACACACAAATGTGGCTACTTTTCATCTGCACAGTCTGAAAAATAGAGGGCCTGTTCATCTACCTAGGTTTCTGTGCTGCCCCAAGGGAACATGTTTTATTACTAAGCATTCATTACTCAGCTACTTTTTGTTCGTTACTATTTTCCTAGGTTCTGTAAAGCAAAATATAGACCCAGTTACAGTAGTCCTTTTAGTAAGATAGTTGAATTGGCTTCAAGATTATGAAGTGCCCACTTGTGCAAATAAGTAAAAAAACCAGAATGGTTAAGTGGCCTAAAACCATCTTAAAATATAATCTCCAAAACAGCACTATCAGCCTCACCTAGAAACATGACAGAAATGAAGTTAACAGACCTCACATCAGATGTACTTAAATCAGATCATCTACATGTGCAATTCAACCATTTGCAATTTAATAAGCTCTCAAAACAAATTCGATGCACCATGAATTTCGAGATCCCTTGCACTAAAAGAAATTGATCATCCTGAGGTAGTCAGGACTTTGGACTCTTTCATTCAAGCATAGGTATAGAAATGTGGGATTCTTTCTGTGTCAGTATGTGTGTGTGTGTGTGTGTGTCTGATAGATAAATGTACTATTGTTCTATTACAGTTCCTTGCTTAGCATTTCTATCATTTTAGATGAAGAGGCTTGGAAATTCCTACCTTACAGAAATTCCTACTATGCCTTTTTCTATCTACAATCTAATGATCTTTCAGGCTGCTAACATATCATTTAAAATATGCATGAATTTCTGAAATTCCCATCATTCTCTTGGCATATTCATTTGCAAGTTTCCCAGCACACTAATGCTGCAATTCACCCTAATGAAACAAAAGTCTTAACGGGTAACATACATGGGATCACACTACCCACAAAAGACATGCCAATAAAATTATCCTGTGTCATTTATTTAGGAAACTGTGGGAGATTCTTTTGATAAGAAAAGAAAAACTACCATGCCATTTCCTTTATGTCATCTGCCTTTATTTCATGAATCAAATCCAGTATTTTTCTCAAGTTACTCCACAAATCAAAAGCATAGGAAGCTCTGTGAAGTCACACGGCTGCTAAACAGTGACACTATCTACCGTTAACTGAAGTGTTAAAGCCTGATGAAGAAAAGAATGAAAGAAAAAAAATTAATAAATCAGTTGGCAAATATCAGTGCAAATCAGGTCTAATTCTTCAAGGTATTCTGGTAATAAAAACTGAAATGTCAGTCTTTGAATGACACCAGTCTCTTTCTAAAAAAAAAAGAAAATTTTTGGCTTGGTCACCAAGCCTTGATGGTGTTTTGACTGTAGAAGGTAGATCTGGATTAGGAAATGAAGACTTAAAAGATCTGCAGGAAAACTCATAGCAACTTGCTCTTCAGAGGGCAATCTAAGAGGTGTGCTATATTTGTAAAAGCTCTCCTACAAAATAATACTCCAAGGTAAAATTGTTTCAATTTGCAACAAGTCATTATATATGTTTATAAATTCATATATATATATATATATATATATATATATATAAATTTTATCTTAGAACAAACTTCCTTTCAGTGATAAAACAAAATTGAAAGTTTTAATTCCCCATCACTTAGGGACACTTGCCATAGGCACAGACATAGACAGTACACAATTCTTAGGGTAACCTAAGAATTTAGACAGGCTTGCTTTTGCAGCTGTTGGGAAATGATAGATGAATGTAAAATATTCCATATACCTGACATAGGTCTCTTTATATTGTAGGTCTACATAATGATCACATTCTTCATAGGAAAATTGGATCTGAAATATATATATATTTGTGTGTGTGTGTGTGTGTGTGTGTGTGTGTGTGTGTGTGTGTGTGTGTGTGTGTGTTTCAGCCCATGCTGGGGGCGGGGCCGGTGTGGTATGTGGTGCCAGGGATTGAACCACTGTCCCTGCTCACTTGCCTAATCTTACCCAAGCAGGTACTTTAGACCACAGAGATATCTTGCTGGCCCCTAAACTTAATATATTTAGATTCTTCAGTTCCCTTTCCTACCCTTTCTTCAAACCCTCTTTCCCTCCTTGCTTACAAAAGTTTTCTTTCCAAGTTTTCCTTCTTTTCTCATCATTTTTTAATTTCCCTTCCTTTTCCCCTTCCTAGCTCCCCTTCACATTTAAATGTTTTCTTCCTATATAATAGTATCTATTATATATTTTGATCCTTGTTTGTATTTTTGGCTTCACACCAGAGAAACAATGAGAAACAATGTGGTATGTACACATATGTACAATTTATTTCACTTAAGAGTGCAGCCCAATTGCATCCATTTACCTAGAAATGTTTCAAGTTTTTCCTTATTAATGGTTGATTAATACTCTATTAATCAACACTTAAACACTTAAACCATATCTTTTGCATCTATTCATCAATTGATGGGCATCTGGGCTGTTTGCAGTATTTAGTTACTATAGATTATGCAGCTATAAACATCGTCATGCATTGCTGTAGTATGACAATTTTGATTTTGGGGGAAGATAAGAAGAGGAATAGATGGGTCAAATAGGAGCACTAGTCCTGGTTTTCTGAGAAATCTACACCCCAATTTGCATAGTCATCTGTACTCCCACCAACAGAGGAGAAGGTTTCCTCATAGCTTTGCCAGCATTTGTTATTGGTTGATTTCTTGATAACGACCATTTTTATCTTGGATGAGATGGAATCTCAGTGTTGTCTCAATTTGCATTTTGAATGACCAATAATTGAGCATTTTAAAAATATATTTGTCATTTCTACTTCATCTGAGAATAAAGACTTCTATAATCCTATGTCAAAACTTTTTTTTCCGTAAGCCTATTTAGGGGCTGGCAGGAGAGCTCGGCAGACTAAAGTGCCTGCTTACTCAAGCTTAGGTAAGTGCAGGGACCTCAGTTCGATGCCCGGGACCACATGAGGTACCAGCCCTGCCCCCAAGGGCATGTTGAGCCCACCAGAGTCCAGGGCTTAGTGGCACATGCCTGTAGTCCCAACCCCTGGGGAGACTGAAAGCATGAAAAACACAAGTCTGAGCTCCGTAGTGAGACCTTGTAACAACCAAATACATTAAAATTAAATAAATAAATAAGCCTATTAAATTTTAAAATAAAAATCAATTTTATTTATTATTTTTGTTTGGGCTTGTTTCCTTCTTTGGAGAGAGTCTTTACTACTGGCCAGCCTGGAACTCACAGCAATCCTCCTGCCTCGAGATCGAGAGTGATGGCGTTGTAGGTGTGTGGCGTCACGCCTGGCCGCTAGTTTCCTTTATTGTTATTTGTATTTATGTATTTAGTTTGGTTGTCTGAGACAGGTTGCTTTGTACTGCAGGCTAGTCTTGAGCTCACTATACATACCAACCCAGCCTTGAACTCACAGGGATCCTTGTACCTCAGTCTTCCAAGTCCTGGGATTATAGGTGTCAAACCCTATGCCTAGCTAATAAGGCCATTTAGATTTTTTTGAAGTGTGTTATTCACAGGCTTCTAGTAATAAAATAATGTAGGCTCACTACCTTAAACATTACACATTATTTTCTTCATGTTCCCAGGGACTATTAGTCCATGATTGGCAGGCCAGCATATCTAGGCCCTGGTTAGGAATCTATCCCAGTTTATGTATGACTACCACCTCCCAGTTCATTCCCGTGCTTTCTTTGTGGAGACAGCAACAGAACTCTGATTCTTCCCTGTACAAGGGTGCCTATCTCTTTATGAAGTGATCACCCACATTACCTTATCTGAACACAGTTACCCCCCCACAATGCTCTACCTCCCAATTCTATCTCATTGTGGGTTAAGAACTCAATATATGGATTTGAGGGGAGATACAGTTCAGTCCAGAGCATTTAAGATCTGCTGTCATGGTCCCATCCACTCAAACATTTGATTCACCTGCTTGTCCTTGAGCTATAAGATCACAGATTTGCAATGGTACTATTGTTATATTTTCTTGGGGGTGGGAGATATAGATGAGACAGAGAGAGAGAGAGAGAGAGAGAGAGAGAGAGAGAGAGAGAGAGGAAGAGAGATTATTAACATATATTCTGGAGTTGACTCTTGTTAATTTAAAATATGTATCCTAATCCACAAAAAAGATGGGAAGATTACAGTTCTGTTGTTTTCTGCCTCCCCAAAGCCCAGCTGTCTCATCATAGTACCAGGAAGCCAATAGGAGACTCAATGCACATGCCACTATGTTATTCCTCTAAGACACCGAGTCCAGGAGGCAAAAGCATTTGTTTTACTCTTCATGAGTAGCTTTAGCTTTCTCTCCTTGACAGTTCTGTTGCTGATTATTACGATAGGGTAAGATTGCAGGTTATCCTTGCTGCTGGAGATGAGATAACACCCCCGGGAATGTGGAAGCATTCTACACTCTTCCACAGCAGACTGTGTCACAGTGGCTCAAGGGCTCCACTGAGTCAGTGTGCAATTTTGCTCTGTATTTGAGAAAATATGTGAATCTTCCTGTTCTGTTCTTTGTTAAGGTGTGTGTGTGTGCGTGTGTGTGTGCACGTGTGTGTGTGTGTGTATGTGTGTGTGTGTGTGTGTATACCAGGAATCAAACTCAGAACTTTGCACTTGCTAGGCAGGTACTGTGCCACTAAGCTATATTCCTGACCCCTTGTTCCTTATAAAAGATGTGGTTGTACCTGGGAAATATCCGACAGCAGGGATAACTCGCAATCTTACCCTATCATGCTGTGTAACAGTAGGTGTCTGGCTAATGAGGAGAGACAAAGGGCTGCCACCAGAGGCAGCCTGTAAGTACTACATCTTGCATTGGTCTTGATCTTCATATGGATATAGGATAACAAGCATTTTAACAAAATGGTATCCAGAAAATCCACTCTGATCTCAGCTGTCAGACTTGGGACTTTTCTGACTTCAAACAGTTCCTCAACAGCCATAGAACCACTATGGTAAGATGCTAGTTTGCTTTCTCTGGGGCTCTTTTTTTCTACAGGAAGTTTCCACAATACTTGGACAAACCGAAATGATTATTCACCATGGCATCTATCACTATTACGACCATTATCATCATTATTTGTTACTATTATTGCCACTGCTTCAAGGAACAACTACACTAGTTATCAATTACATTTTTCGTGATGAAGTAACTATGCCATGCACCTTATGTGCAATCTACTCTTTCCTGCTGGTTCCTGATGTTTGTGGGAGCTACAAATGAATCACCTTGAATAATTCCTGAAATTTCCAGAACTTGCTACTGTCCAAGCATTAGATTTCTACATGAAATCAGTGGTGAATTACATATCAGGAGCACAGATGATTTCCCAGAAAAATGCCTCGGCTTCATGAGAACAATAAATTCATCAGATACTAATGAAGGATTTCAATGCAATGTTATCATGCTGAACTTTCATGAGAAATAAATCAAACATGCTAGGAGTACTTAAAAGGTACACATCCACATACATACATGAAACCCATGTTCTTATATTTATTTAATTACTTGTAATAGTAAAATTTTATCATCACTTTAAATGAGAATGTTTTGCTTCTATCGTTATAGTGATAGATATTCAATTATAGTGAAATGTTGGTTGGATTTTGCCTAATTTTTCACCCTTGAAGCACATGAGCTTGTGCTTTCATTCTATTTGGGAAGTAGAAAAGAAAACATGTATACTATATTGAAATTTTGAACACCTGTTTAATCTTTTTGTTTAAAAACAAGTGATGCCTTATCATTTCTGCCTTTCCCTCTGTATCAGTAAGGAACGGAAGTAGAAAACAGCATCCCTGAGATGGCAATGTGATGAATCAGTTTTCCTCCGCAATGTTTGTCAAGCTGTACCCTCCGAATAACATCTAAATGTTAGTCTTATAGCTCTGCAAAAACAAATCATCACAAGCTTTGTGGTTGAAAGCAATACAAATGCATCCTCTCCTTGTTCTGGAGGCCTGCAGTTCAAATTCCAGGAGGCCACAGGACCACACTCCTATTTAAATCTAACAGTCTTGCAAATGGCAAGGCTTATGAGCACCCAATTCCGAAGCAAAAGAGAAATCTGTGACCATTCAGAGGAAGTTAGCCAATATGAGCTGAGGGCAGAGGTCTGAGATAGAGAACATCTTTCTGCAGCAAAGAAACAGCCACGCTCAGCTTGACCTATCTGTGTGTTCTTTCCTCCTATCTGAATGTGTTGTCTGCACAACAGCAAGCCCCGCTGTCGTGTGCTGATGTCTTTCAACATACCTTTTCTCGTGACTTTCCCATTCCCTGGGCACAGCGAGACTTCTCCAAGGAAGCTCTCTTGCTCCTTCTGCAATGGACAGGGGCACAGAGAGGTGGCTGGTACACCTGGTAAGGTGACCGAATCAGTCCTCTCAGAGGCTTGTCAGATGCACCCAGCATTCTGTTTAACCTGGCTTTCTACACCCTCATTTCTCCTGCCCAGTGTCCAATTGTGTTCTCTACTCACTGGCACCAAGAAAATATTCTCCATAATTTTCTCTTCATTCACATTCTAATTCCAAATTCTTCTACTCTTTAAGTCCAGGTTCTGAGAAACACAAGTTTGAGCAACTCCCATATTTAGGTCCAAGGGCCTTCAAACACCAGCAGTGCAGTGAACAATGTTTAGGTTTAATTCTTCCCTACTATCTTGGACCAGAGAACTGGTAAGAATCTGGAGGACACTAGAAAAGCATCTCAAGAACTTTATTCCTTTGACTTCAAGAATGAAATGCCATGCTTTAGGATCACTCAAGCCATCCACTGTAGCAAGAAGGAATTGTCTCCAAAAAATTCAAAGTCAAAGAGGAAAAAGAAATGAAGCAATGTGACCAAAAAGCTATTAACAAGGAGATTATGACAGAGTACTAGACAGACAATAATGTCTAAATTCTCATCTCCAAGATCTTTTGATAGGTTATGGGAGGTGAAAAATTTGCACATATGGTTAAGATCCTCAGATGGCAAGGTTATTTATTTTTGGCCATCTGGATAGATCACGGCTTCATGTCAGGAGGAAATGAGGTCAGAACATGGGAAAAGATGTGAAATAGGGGTTGTAGTTAGCATGAGAGATATTGAGGATGAGCAAGGGGACTACAGGCCCAAGACTGCAGGAAGCTTCTAGAAATTAGAAAAGACAAGGACATAGCACCTCCCCTACAGTCTCCAGAAGGAGTGCACCTGCTGATATTTTAATTTCAGCCCCATGAGTCACATTTTCAACTTTTCTTATACTTCTAGAACTTCAAGATAAGAAATATCCATTATTCTAAACCACTACAATTACAGAAACTTGTTCCAATAGTGAGAGAAAACTAATACAAAGAATGACTCCTTAGAGTTGTTTATAGCTAGTTATGTAAAAGTGATTTGAGGCTTTGGGGGGAAACAAAAAGATATCGACCATCTATCTGGCTGTGAAGAATTATTTGTTTGAGCATTACGGGGAATAGGGTTTCTCCTATCAATGATATCAGCACATATTTTACTACTGGTAATTAATATCCAAAGAATTGTACTAATATCAATGGTAAGAAAAAAATATTTCAAAGAAGAACATTTATTTCTCTCCCTTTTTCATTTCCTTTGTTTTTATGATCTGCAAAGCACTACAGGAACTTGCACTGCCTCAGGGTAATCGTTTCAGCATCAATTATCATTGTACTGTCAAAGCGCAGAAGCACTGCTAGTAGTAATATTTCCAGGTGATCAGTACTGGATAAACCATCATTTACTGTGATAGAGTGTCTCAGCTATGTCTGCTAAATTACAGCTCTGGGAAAACTGCGTAAGTGTTTCAGAATTAAAGTTTACTCATTTCAGATGTTTGTCTTGAAATTTCATAAAGAGAGAGAAAAAAATGAGGATCAGAGGGAGTCTCAGGGTTACTATTAAGTGAGAATTTGCCATCACTTATCTCCATGAGTGGAAGATTAGGTAAGGTTTTGCTTGGTCTCATTTGGTGACCATTTGGGATGTCCTTGATTTCCTTGTCAGGGACCTCCAGAAATACACATTTCTTTTCTTTTTTTTTTTTTAACCCACTATCAAAATATGTTAAGTATTTGGAAAGAGAAGCCAGTATCATTTCTTTCTCACTTGCCTTAACTTTATGTTAAAACTAACTTAATTTTATAGAAGAGAGTCAGGTTCTGAACAGGTCCACAGGGAGCACTCATGCCTACATCAGCTAACAAAAGTCCGTAGCCAAAGGCTGTGGAGCGCTCAGTCACGGTGCGCTTTCCCACATGCTGCTTTGTTGACCACCAGAAGACAATGAAGGGGTACAGTGTAGACTCCAGAATCCCCCCGCTGTCTGTGGAGTTGTGGCTCCAAAATCTCTTGCCCAAATATTAAGGAGAAATGCATAAAACAGCCTCGTGTCTCATGTTTCATCTACAAAAAAAGTACATTACTGTTAGAAGTAAAAATAAGGGGCAGCCAAATAGCTCAGTGGATTAAAGACCCTGCAAACAGGCGCAGGGGCTGGAGTTTGATCCCCGGGCCTGCCACGCTGGCCCTGCCCCCAGAGCATGATGAGAAAGCAATTGAGACTGGGCGAGGTGGCACATGGCTGTAATCCCAGCTCTTGGGAGGCTCTAAACAGGAGGATCACTACAAGTCCAATCTAGTAGTGAGACCCTGAACACCCTGTAAAACCTTCCCTAAAATACAAAAAAAAAAAGAAGTAAAAAATAGTCCTTGTCTCATCAAGTTGGGGTGGAAATTAAGCGAAGTGGTCCCCATAACATGGCTCAATAGCAAGCTTGGCATTTATGAGAGTCCTGTAAGTCAGAAATTGTTATTATTCTTAGCTGCTGGGGGAGGAAAATGAAGACCATAGGCACAAAATGGCACATGATAAAAATCTGAATTTCAAAGAGGCCACTCTGGTTTAAATCCTGCCATTTACCCTCAATCTTGTATAAACAGATGAGTTATAAATCTATCATGTCAACTCTTCTTTTTCCTTTCTTGTGTCTTCTTGTCACACACACACGCGCGCGCGTGCGCGCGCGCACATGCACATCTGCATGCTGCCTGCCTCTGTTGCTGGGGAAAAGCCCTGGGGAACTCCACATGCTCTGTCAGGAGCCTCCACATGGCAGATGACATCTGTACAGTGGCAGAAGCTGTGTGCTTCAGGCCAGCCCCTAACAGAAAAGAGCAGTTTCGCATCCAGCCCTAAGCAGGCGTCCTTGCCATGGAAGCCCGTGGCTCTCTCCCTGCCCACCCATGCTGTGCTCTTGCCATGGTTAGTTTACCTCCCCTTTAAACCTACTAACTCAAGGAAATTGGAAAAGCCCTTTGGCAGAAGTTCACCAAACTGCTCCCAAGTTTCTAAGGACACCAGGCTGCCCAGGCTTCGCTACAGAGATCAGTACCTTGTCAAATGAAAGGCAGCCTTGTGGACTAGAAAACCTTTGCTGATCCTTCTTTCCCCTTAAGCTGTTCTTCAAACCAAGCATTCTAACTTATGATATGATGGTGCCCACTTATTGGAATAAGCACAGCATATTAGCTCTGCAGGAGCTGCCAAAGGGATGGTAGTTATTTTGTACATTAGGTTTTAAAGCAAAGGGAATTTAACAAATGGTGCACAGCCCTGGGGGATGAGGAAACCACAAGCCAGAGATGGCCAGAAATGAGGACTTAATAGCAGAAGGGACACAGACGAACACTCAGTTTTTCAAATTCTTCATGCATTGGGGGGAGTGAAAAAACACACTGTTCAAGTTGTAGATCCTCTGCCTGTGATCCGTGAACAGCCTAGCCCTGAGCGGGCCACTGAGCAGCACGGGGTGATCCCCAAGGACTCATCGTCATTCCCCACACCCCAATCCTGGCACCACGATTCCAGGGATTTGTTTGATATTTTCATTGCTGACACCCTGAGTTAGGAAATGGTGCCAGCCCTGTGAACAATAGAAACACATCTTGGTAATTGATTTTTAAATGCTCTTTTGCTTTTAAATTGATGCCATAGGTCCAGTGTTCTTCCCTGGAGGCATGTTAATTTTTTTATTTTTTGAAGGGTGACTTTTTATTATCATGTAAGAATCAAGGGACAGTCTTACAATTTCCAGTTCTTTGAGGACTCTCAGAGATGCACGGTATCCTTCCATGAAGGCTGTTGGAATGGACACTGAACCAGGAGATGCGAGAGCTATTTCCTAATCCTGGCTCTTCCCCTGCTTACTTCTGTGACATTGGACGGGTCTCTCCTCCCCTCAAAATGCTTTCTTTCCTATAAATAAAACACATGGCTGAGGTTATGTTTTTAATCAATTATATATGTTGAAATCACCAGGGTACCTTGTCAGTATTCAGATTCTGCTCTCCGGGTTCTGAGAGGAGCGTCTGACATAGCAGGTGACGACAGCACTGGTGGTCCATGGGCCACAGTTCAAGCAGCAAGCCATTGTTTCCGCAGGTGGAGTCCCGTGGTCTTGCCAGGCCTCTGTGCACTGGTATGCTGAACCCAGCACGTCCTGCCCACCCTTGCCGCTACCTTCCTGCAACCCATCACTCTCCTTGGACCGTATCCACAGCCCGGTAGCTGGCACCTTTGCTCCCCATTCCATAACCTTCTAGGCCCACACAGCTACCCAAGTGCCCTCTAAAATTATAAATCAGCTCCTCCCTCTTTTCTATCCCCAACTAGTTCCCTCCAGTGTCTTCAAGAATGTCGTGGAAAAAGATCCAGAAATTATTATGACCCTACATGATTTAACCTCTGGGTTTTATCCCCCGGGCTCCTGCTGGTCTCTCTGCACTGTAATTAAGTGGGTCTTAACTCAGGGTGATGCTGCCTTCTGCGACACAGTTGCCAAAAGCTGGAGACCGTGCTGGTTTTCACAAGGAGGGCACCACCAAGACCTCAAGCAAGGCTAGGCCTGTGCTGGGACCTTATAAAACATGCAGAAGCTCCACTCTAAAAAGCACTGCTTAGCCCCAAAATGTCACTAATTTCATTCTTAAGAAACTCTGTTTTAGCTGCACCATCCTGCCTTGTATTACTCAATTACAATATTCTTTCTCTGTGTCAGGTTGGGTTTTCTTTGTTTTTTTTTTTTTTTCAGAACCAGGGATTGAACTCAGGCCCTTGCACTTGCCAGGGAAACACTTATTCCACTGAGCCATCTCCCCAGCCCACCTGTGTCAGTTTCTTTGTTCTTCTTACAGTTTTTCTGTTTCTTATTGTCTTCCTTATGTGATTCAACACACAAACACACACTTGCACACACATGTGGCATCCTTGCATTGCCAAATCCTCCCCTCAAATACAGCATCCTCAGAGCAGCGTTCCGGGGCCACCTTCTCACACTCAGCTATGCTTTTCCTACCGTGCTGTGTTATTTCCTGAAAGCATTGCCCCTCGCTGGAAGTTTGCTGTTTTTGTATTTTCAGCATTTTAATCTGAAGGCCCCCTGTAGACTGTGACTCCCATAATCTCATGATGAAATGTAACGAGTTCATCTTTTTTCACTGTAGATCCGCCGTTGTACCCCAGCAGGGTGACCAGGGTACATTCACTGCTCACAGATAGGTGTTGAATTAATTAAGTAGTGAATAAGCATACAATTGAATCCACCTGAGTATATTTCTTATGAGCAGAATTGTGAGTCTCACTACAGACTTCCTGAGACACCGTCTGTTGGGAGTGAGGTCCCGGAACCCACGCTCTCAACTCGCATTCCTCGCTCTTCCTCCACACACTGGACGGTGGGACAGAAACAGCTAATATCTCCTAAGATGCCAAGGACTAGGCATGTGCTTATGCCCCAGCCTGCACGTGATGCTGCCACCAGATACTGTTTGACTTTTGTACTGCAGGGAAAAGCCAGAATGTCTATCTTTGATTTTATCAAAGGTGGACAGGAAGGGAAGGCTAGGAAGTGCAGGAACAGGGCTTACCATAATAAGTAGACTCAGCTTACTTATTCTTAAAAGTTGGGAACCAAGGGGAGATGAGAAGATGACCTTTCCTGAACAAATAGTAATAAAATGAGAAATGAACAAAGGATAAGAAAAAATATGCATTTTGCTTTAAATAATGAATTTCAGAAGTACACTTTTTTTCTTTTATTGCAGCCATACTAGTGGCTATGAAGCACAATCAAAACTTTTGAGGGACTTCACTTCTGAGCTACCAAACTACACATCCTCTATCTCAATTTTACGCCACTGTTTTTTCATGTAAGGAAAAAAATGCCTTTACATACTTCTACTTATTTTTACACACAATACTAGATTTGTTTTACTGCAAAAGCCTCATAAGGGAAGGATCTTGAAATTCTTTTTACAGTAGACCTTAGAGAACCAAATTCCCTGATGATTTCCCTTTAAATAAAAGGTGACAGTGAGACTATCTGCGTCTCTTTGTTCAGAAGTAGAACTCACTTTTTGGACACTATTCGACTATTTAATTATTCCTGGTATGTTATAAATTTTCAAAGTGTAATTTGTTATTACTTCTGTTCTGGGATTTGGTGGTTTGAATTATTTTATTTAGTTCCTGTAAATAAATTTTCTTATGACATTCTTTTGCAGGGTCCCCAAATACATGGCAATCTTTTAATCAGCACTGGTTGGGACAAGTTTTTAGTCAGTTAGGAATCCACTGCCATAATCAAAGCTACATAATCTAAATTGCTTACAAAAATTGCTTTCTTCCAAATGAACCATTTAAATTTAAATATATTTTGCACTATTTCTTTATCCATTTTATTGGTACCCATAGTAAGTCAATCATAGGCATGTAACTGATTGGTAATGTACTGCAACCCAAGCTAAACATTGTGTAGTATTTATTCACATGCTCCCAGAAATAAACCATTGGTGCTGCCAGAAATAATTTTAAATGTACAAGTTTCCTAATCAGCTCCTAATCAATGCACATTAATTAAATGAAAAATTTTGATCTTGGGAGTAAGTAAGTGGGGATCAACTGTAACATTTAAAGTTGAAATGAGTCAAATATGGCCTTTTTAATGATTATTTGACCATAACCATGCATCCATTACAAAGCCTAGAAAATAGTAAAGAAAGTAAACATCTTATGAAAGAGGCCAGAAGGTCCATCTTAAGATAACCAAATAATTTTGAAACTAACAGACACAATTCTCAGATTCAATTAGCAAATAAGGCTGCAATCTGGAAGGGGTGCTTATTTTTGTCATGTGACCTGAGCTTCCTTCTTATTTATTTATTTATTTATTATTATTTTTATTGAAGAACAAATAGCAATGAGACAGTTTCAAGACAAATTAACAGGACAGATTCAACAAATCAATACACTTCAAAATGTCTTCGTAATGTTTCAATGTCGTACAAGATGCATACATGATATTTTACTTACAGGCATTATTATAGCAGATGTCTCTAATCAGTGAATAAAGAGAGTGCAGCTATATACCTATATTATTTCTTTACAGCTGATTTTTATCACAGATTCAACAATTAACAACCTCTACCTTGTTATCTCCCCAGTGTCTGTCCATAGTACTAGAAGCCAACATAATATCTTGTCCAACCACTATTAGTAAAAATCTTACTTCTCATAGAATTATGTAGAAGCACGGCATATTTATCCTAACTGTACTGTTTATACACACACACATCATGATTCTTCCTTTGTATTTCCCCCGCCCCCCCTTTTTTTTTGTCAAAGATGAGCACTCCATTGTCATTAAACCAATTTAAGTGCCTGAACTCGGTGACACAATCCAACACAGTCCAGCATTCCATTATAATAGTGAGTTATCTGAAGAAGTTATTGACCATAGCCATTTACAGCTCAACTTATGATTATAGCCCCAGATTATATACCTCATTTTTATACTTTTCTACTGGATGGTTAAGACCAGGATAGATCAAGCCCTATAAACCAAATGATGTATCTTTTGTTTCTGATGAGGTCAGTGAATTCCCCTCAGGGTTTATTTTGTAATCTTGTACCTTGCTCTGTAGATCCTTTGTCTGTGTCATCCATGTGGATGAGTTACGGCCAGTGCTTGACCAGTTTGCTCTCAATAAGAGCCTGAGAGAAAGTTTTCTCTCCATGTGACTCTCTGCAGGCACACTAAACATCATCAGTCTCTTTCCTCTGTGGCTCCATAATCTCCTTGATCAGAAAATTTGGGGCACAACTGAGTTCATGATGTTACAGTACAGGTTCTCCTATGTCCTGAGTCTTCACTAACCTTGAAAGGCTAGGGCCAAAATGTTGGCTGGCCTTGTGGCTCTTCTAGTTCTCCAGTTTTGATCTGTGAACTTAGGTTTTTAACCATCCAGAAGAAAGCTGTTTAGTACCCTGCAGCATATGCCATTCAGTTTGCCCTAACTATCTGACTCAATTGTCTTCAGTTGTTGTTGTACATTTCTATTTGTATTTCTTCTTTTGACTTCTTATACTAGAGAGACTATACGATATTTGCACATGTGTGTCTGGTTTATTTCACTTACGAGTATATGTTCAAGTGGCATCCACTGCAATATAAATGCTTCAAGTTTATCATTCTTTATAGCTGAGTAATATTCCATTATGTAGAAATACCACATCTTTTTTCAACCATTCCTAACTTATCTACAGTGAGACTATTATTTTCTTCTTAGCTGCACTGCTCATGAGCCCTTAGGCAGCAGACCCATGGCTAGTTCTTGTCTCTTGCCCCGAGGCTGGCTCCCTCTTGTTGGTGTACCCCCTCACCCCCAGGAGCAGGAGTGCTGGGGAGCGAGTGTCCTCTTGCAGTCCAGGAACACACTCTCCTCTCAGCTGCAATGTGGGGCTGTCGCTGGTTATTTCCAAAAAACACGTTTAAAATTACAAGGTTAAGGAAAGAAAACAACATCCAAAAGGCCTTAGTCCCAACTGCTACCCTGGAGCATCCCCAGGACCTGGGCTCTAATTTTTATGCTCTCCTTACAGAGTTCAAACTAGAAGGTGTCTCCATGTTTCAGAAGAATATGTGCTGATGTGGAATAACAGCACTGTTCTTCTAAAGCATAATGTGTCTGCTGAGATAAACATATTTGACAGGAATAAAAATACTTCCCAGAGACAAAAGAATGGGAAAGGATTAAGAATATTAAAAGAGGGAGTAACAGATCATTTTACATTTTTATACAGATATGTCATTGTTTACATTAATTTTTTAAAAGCTATTGTAGAATTGTCATGATTTTTAAATAAATGTAAAAAAAGAATATTCATCTCTATAATAAGAAAAAAACCTGTTTCTTTAAGAAAAAGGTTGCTTAATTATAAAATAAAAAATGAAATTAGCATGAACTGTCAGAAAACTTTCCAAGTGACAAGTTAGGAACAAATTTATAAAGAAGAATAAATTAATGTAGTTATCCTGTCATTAAATGTTAGCAAGATAATCTGAAGCTCATTCGGATACACAGAAAAGTAAAATAGTCAGAAATTTTGAGAACTAATTTCTATAAGAAATACCACATTCTTCCTCCTCGATGCAGTAAAGATCGAGAAACTATCAAAGATAACTCAGCAGCAAGAATGAGAAACAAAAGATGAATTTTCCAAGCATTTTCAAGCCTGTCAAGAGGATGTGTTGGATTTTACAGTGGGACTGAGCTCAGGCTTACATTTGATATCCGAGCTGTCACTGGAAAAGTCTGAGAGGGGTTGTTTCTTTCCAGGTGTTTATTTATCACCTTCTTTTAAGAATCTCTGTGCCGTAAGGACATCTGACTTACAAATAATGTGGGTAAACACTTCCAGTGAATAGGGGGAATATAAAATTGTCCCTTGCTCACAGAGAAAAACCTTGAGGTGTGCAGGGCTTGGAAGTCAGAAGTCTGTATGCAGCATCTAGCTTGTCCTGTGAACAAAGACAGCGGAAACACCTCCATACATCCAGCAGGAGAAGGGAGAAAAAGAAAGAAAAAGCAGCTTTCCCATCCCTCAGGGTCCCAGTGGAAGAAGCAGAGAGCCAACCTTAGCCAGCTATAGATTGATCTACAAGCAATCGCATCAAGAACTTCTTAATTGTCTGCCTCAAGGTAGCTAGTTCTCTTAGACTGAAGGCCTGGGCAAATCCTAGAGTGCTTGGCTAGCGTGCACGAGGCCCCAGGATAGATTCCCATAATTACCGCCAAACAAAAGGAAAATTCATCTTTTGATTCTCATTCTTGCTGCTGAGTTATCTTTGATAGTTTCTCTTTTGATCTTTACTGCATCGAGGAGGAAGAATGTGGTATTTCTTATAGAAATTAGTTCCCAACATTTCTTGAAACACCAGTTTTGTTGGGATTTTGTTGAAGCTTACTTTTCTTCACTCTGTTGTTAGTGTTTAAACATCTTTAACTATGTAAACATTATCTTAGAGTTCTCCACAAATGAAGACCATCAATTCACAGATTTGTTTAAAAAAAACAACAAAAAGCGAAACACCCAGCATATTTCTTTGTTTGTTTTTTCTATTTTAGGGAGGGATTTACAGGGTGTTCAGGTTCTCACTACTAGATGGAACTCATGATGATCTGCCTATTTACAGCCTCCCTAGAGCTTGGATTATAGGCATGAGCCACACACCCAATCTCAATTGCCATCTCAGCATGCTCCGCAAATGGGGCTGGCATGGCAGGCCTGGAGATAGTCACCCCCCCAAATATCCCAGCAAGCAGGTAGGCCAGCCTTTTCGGCTTAGTACACCCATAGCCCCTGTGCCTGCTTGCAGGCACTTGAATCCACTGAGATATTTGGCTGGCCCACATATTTCTTTCTTTTCTTTTTTCTAAATGAATTTCTTTATGTGTGTTTCTTTGACTTATACAAGAAGATCTGACCTTCAAGTTAAAAATGATCACATTTACTCCGAGGTATGATGATTTGTTTCATCCTGTTACAGAAAAGGCAGGATAACTTTGACCACGCTTACAGCAACCCAAACACGAACCTCCAAAACTGAAAAGCAAGAAGAGCAACAATAGAACTATTGTTTAGCCCTCAGGAAAGTTTTACAGATTGAAATCATCACCCTCATTCACCTGGTGCCCTCACTAACTGGAGCTGTCATTGCAAATGCAAACAAAGACTGTCATAGTGGTTGAGCACCTGTCTGTCACAGAAGGCAGATACTGCTGCAGAGGTGAAGCGGGGAGCTGGGGACATTTGCTGTGGTTAAAAGAACACCAAGCATTAGCATTCAGGTAAAATACTTCATAAAGTTATCACAACAAAATGGTATGTGCTACATACTTTATTTTCCAACTATACTGGAGGCAAATAAATAACTTAATGTCTACCTATCACCCTTTGAATAGCACACTGAGATAATAGACAGAGAAACAAACAAGTGGGAAAGAGGACCATTCAGATGATCCGCTGTACTGTGGAGCATGCCTCAACTTATTTGTGCCACCTGAGCTTGCAAGGACAACACCGGCTATGAACTGCCCTCAACACATTTAGCCACCTGCAGTTCAACCCCATCATATTATAGTTTTTATTAATTTTACTGAGAAACAAATAGCAATGGAACAGTTTCAATAATTAATACATTGCATATTATTGTCTTCATAGTGGTTATTCATAGTACAAGATGCAGACATGATATCCTGTTCAAACACTATTAGTACAAATCTTTCTTCTCACTGAATTAAGAGAAAGTAGCTGTATCTATCCTATTTTGTGTATAACAATACAAAATGGTCCTTCATTTGTATCCCCTTTTTTTGTTTAGTTTTGTCAGAGATGGGTATTCCATTGCCATTTAAATATTGTAGGTGCATGAATTCAGCACAATAATCCATGCTAGTCCAGTAGTCCATAATAGTAGTGGGTTATCTGTAGGACTGGCAGTGTCAAAAGTTGTTGACTTGAGTCTTTCACAGCTCAGCATATTAACAATGCTTGACTTTATATACCTTGTTTTTATACTTTTTCTGCTGGATGGTTATGATATAGTCCCCCTACTGTAAGAACTCAAAAGAAGAAATAAAAGTAGAAAGGTATAACACAAAAGGAAAGTGAGAATTTAAGGATTATACAACAAAGAGAGGACAAGGAGAAAAGCTAGGAAACATGACAGGGGCAAAGCCATACATTTACATGCACAAGATGGTTATGCCAATGATCCTGAGAATCTTCAGTAGATTTTGAAGCTAGCAGTTAATTGATAGGATTCTCACCCAGACTAACTATATGCTTATACGAATGAACCATGGCACTATTTTAGAGTACCAGCCTGTCCATCTTTAAAAGCCACCTTCTCCTTCTTAGGCTTACAACTACTTTTATTCCTTTATGAGGAAGACAAAGATAGCAAGAGTGGCTGGAAGCTCCACTTCCTTACCCCAGATAGATACATGTATATTTGAAGGATTCACATTTTTTCCCATGATGATTATAATGAAAACATTAACTTATCCTTGGAGGTTGAGGCAGGGGAGTCTTATGTTTGAGGCACAATCTGGGAAACCTTGAGCTGATTTATATACAGAGCCTACCAAAAAATTGGGTACACATTTTAGGAGTTTGCCTTACTAATCAATTCCTGGAAGCTAGTGGCCATCACATGTTCTAGTGAAAAAGAACAAAGGTAAACTTGTATTCATCTCATGATGTCTCAATAAAGTTAGTGTTGAGAGACTGGTAGAGAGCTTGGTGGTCTATGCATCTGCCTGGCAAGTGCAATGAACCGAAGTTCGATCCCAAGTACCACATGCCATACTGGTCCCTGAACCACAGACACACAGAGCAGGCCACTGAGGCTGGATGTGGTGGTGCATACTTTTAATCCCAGAGCTGGGGAGGCTGAAGCAAGAAAATCACTATGAGTCCAAGCAACTTAGAGAGACCTGTACCAAATAAATAAAAGATTTCTGTTTTGAAATTAAAAATAAATTTAAATTTGAAATATTTATGTAAGTTTTTTTCCTAATGTATGCACTACAATATACACTTAGAGATGTGTATGCTATTTAATTTAATAATATCTTTAATAAATGAGAATTTTTAATGATATGTTTATATCATTTAACTTATGTAGATGTACAAGATTTTTATTATTATCACTGTTTGACAAACAAGGATATAAAATAGTTTTTAATGCAAACTCCTGTTACCTGATGACCTTGTAGGCAAGATATATATTACTAGGTCACAGAGTTCATTTCAACAATCTTAGCACATTACTGAATGTTTCCTAATGTGTGCTACAAAGTATTACTGGTGGAGTTTGATCCCATATCTCAGGCTCACATTGCTATGCTGGGAGTTTTGACTTGGGCAAAGCTTCCAAAATATAATCTCTGTTCATTTTTAAAATTATGCTCTGCAAACACAAAACCTCTGTATATTTCACCTTCTTTCTTCAAGTAAATAAATGGGTTCATTCATTAGCAAGATGATTTTCAGAAAGTGATTACATAGTTTAGAGGGAATAAAGGCATTGGTGGAAAAAAATTAATAAAAGGAAAACCATTTTTATTGATGTATTCAGAGTAAAATACTAGGAAGTCCTTATGGTAGTTAGTCCACCAGTAATGGGCTTTATTTGATGTTTCTCAAAATATAATCCTATCGTAGTTGTAGCAAAATCACTCCAATGTTTATTAAACAACATTTCTAGGACTCCTCCCAAAGCTATAAATAAGAGCCCTTGAGGATAAGCACCAAGAATCTGTATTTAAAAGGACTCTTCCCAAGGTCTTCATGTTCAGTGCAGAATAAGAACTAATATCCTAGGATCTTGTGTTGTTCCTCATCATCTTAAAGTGACAAGTTATTGGGTAGCACAGTTCTTTATTTAAAAACTGCTCCACTTTAGATAGATAAGGTTAGAGACTTTCCCAAATCACTCATGCTAGTGGCAGCACTAGATCTGGAAGTCCTGGCACATTATCAGCTGTCAATTAGAACCTAGCTGCACTTGGAATTCTTGAGGAAGTAGAATCTTGTTGGCATATTCACATAGCTGTAATAGGTGACTTGGATGGATGCAAGCAATTTAAAGCAAACCCTTCTCTTGCATAGTGACCTATGTAAGCTAAGATGTCCACTACTAGGTCACACAGAGTTTATTTAAAAGAAATGAGCACTTTACTAAAGGTTTTGCAACATGTGCTAATCCGTAGCTGCCTGTCAAATTAAAATAGCATCAAGAGCCTCAGAATAAGGGCTCTTGGGCAATAAATGGTTTCTACCAAATATCAAACCTATTATTATGATTGGCTGTTATAGTCCTCTAAATGGCAAAGTGATTAAATTGGTCATTATGAAACCCTAAAGATGCATAATTATGACAAATAAGACTCAAGAGCAGTGAGATTTCTGTCCTACTCACTGGATTACATTTCAAGGAGGAATCAGTGAAGGAATGTTTTTAACCACGGTCAACTGTGTGGAAGCTCTTTGAATCTTTGGATTCTCTCTACATCCTTATGATCTCATTACTTTGGGAAGATCAGGCAGGAGGACTGCAATTTTGAACTCAGCCTGGCCAACTTGGCTGAGTGAGACCCAGAATTACTGTACCCTCCTAAGGTACACACACATCTCTTTTGTGCACAATCTGAACACACTCAGTTCAGAAAGCTCTTTAAATCAAACTTTCATCCTGAGTGTCTGTCCTATGCAACAACCGCGGTCTGTTTGTATTACAGCCCTCATCTCTTTACGTGAAATTCTCAATTGGATGACTTGCCTAGTATCAGTTTATCTTACAGGATCTTCGGTTCATTCTGAGTCATCTGAGTGTACTCTACATAGAGTTCCCGCTCACATGTGCTCACTTGATTCACTTACTGTGACTAATGCTAATGCTTAGAAAGGAGCAATAGAAAAATTCAGTCCACTTTACATCTAAGAACTGAGAAAATTAACTAAGTATATGCGCAAAAGGACTTTGTTTCCCTGAAAATACATTAAAAGCCCTTATAAAAAAATGGAAATAGGAAGTGTGATTAGAAATTACAGCTAGGATTTAATTTTTTAAGAGTTTGTTATGACAACACATTTCAATGAATCCCTCACAAAAAATTCCCCCCTCACTTTGAGCACATAATCCCATCATTCTTGCCAGTTTCTGAATAGTTCTGAAGGTCCTCTTTTATGAATGTCTTTAGTTGTACTCTCATATCTGCTGTAATCTCATAAACAGATTCAAAACATTTATCTTTCGTGGTGATTTTGACTCTGGGGAAGGTTCTGAAGTTGTACACAGCCTGTGCTACTGAATCAGGGGGGTGAGAACACACCGTGGTATTTTCACGGGCCTCCCTTTCTATTGGATTGCACTTGGCAGCAACATTCATCAGGTTTTTTAACACACCTATTGAAGACATTCACAAAAGAAGACTCCCAGTGCTGTTTCAGAATATGGCAAGATGATGAAATAAGTGGATCCCGAGTGAGGGTGTTAAGAGAAACCAGTAGCAATATGTCTCTTACCCCAATGAATTTTTAAAATTTAAAAATTCACTACATATTCTTATCACAACTTATATATTAGACGGCACCAAGAAATTTTGGCGTCCAGTTTTTCTTTAGCAATGTGAAAGAGATAGATCACGTGAATTTAGTTCTGTGATGGAACACTTTCCAACTGCAGCAGACTGGCAAAATCCAATGAAGATTTTCTTCCCTTTTGAAAGTTAGCAGTCCGGTATGATACAAACGTCTTGTGCACTACCCACCCTCACATGCAGGGAAAGCTTTATCATTACTCCAAACTACTCCTTACTGAATGTAGTGCCTGTCAGGTACCAGTGCATCAGATGGTTGATGCCAAGCTTTTTAGATACTGAGTGCCCAAACTACGACCCCAAACTGACTTACTGATTGCAATCAACACTGCAATTAAGCCTGAATACTGAAATTTTATTTTAAGAAAAGCAATTCGTGTATTAACATATTTTATCTTAAAAGTAAAACTAATAACAAACATGCCCTAGGTGCTCAACCACTGCCTCAGGGGAAAGGAATGTCTTCTAAGGATGTGGTATGAAGCACAAGACATCCTACAGTAATGATTGATGTTTCCGTAACATAGAAAATCACAAGGAATTCAGCTAGCATGTATTTTCTCTGCTCTGTATGCAGAACATAAGCTCTCACTTTCCCCTTTTTCCCTTTCGTTTCTTCTCTCCTTGTAAATTTCTTTCACTTTCTCCAGGTATGTTTGCCACATAATTTGAACTGTACTCTCATCCTCTAAAAAACTCATTTAGTGTGAAAATTAAATGCCCTTTGAGAGATGAATTGTCATTGTTCCATATCACTACAGTTGTCTTATTTAGAAAAATCTTAACAGTTTTATTGGTGACAAGAGAAATAGCAAGAGAAAGGGAGTCAACTCAACCTGAAGGATGAAAGAGTTCAAATGCACTTTTAAGACTATCCTAACAGCACAGGAAAAGGTGCTGCAGGGGAAAATGAGGAAAGGTATGCAGACAGTTTTTGTCTCTCAGTTCTTAACAACTCATGCTTGCAAAATATGAGTCATATTGACTATTCAAATTATTATTTTGATAATAAAAATGTAGGTATTGAAAAATATATGAAGACATCCATCCATTTAATTATGTAGCTCTCTAATTTCCAGAATTATGCTCTACCTTCAGGTTTCATCTTATGTCCACACATAGTTAATTACTATCAAAACTATCAAAAACCTGATGAACATTTCATTCTCTTTTATTAGTTGACGCATGTTTCAATCTGGTTTGAGAAAGGAGACTGAGAGCTCACTGACTGAGGAAGCACTAGCACTGTGTCTTGTCCTCTTGCTATCATGACTCCTAGTTGAGCTTTTTGCTGTCATGTGCACAGTGAAGCAAACCAAACGCCATGTCAGAAGATACCCTTAGAGCAAAGAATTTGCAGAGTCTGAAGACCATTAGGTAGTTAGTGATAGAAAAGCTATTCCACTTGTTTAAATAGAAGGAAGTTTGGTATCAGGCACTTTTTTCTTACTACAAAATCTATCTGCACCATAAGCCCCACATCTGAGGAATACTTCTGGAGGTGTGGGTACAAAGCTCAGTAGATAGAGGCTCTAATTCTTGACTCGTAATCATATCATGACACACACATGAATTGACACATCATCCAAGAAACCCTTTCATAAAGAAACATTTGTGAAGTATAGTCTACTTGATGGATGTTTCCTGAATTTTAAAGATGTTACATTGATCAGCGTTACTCATAGAGTACTTGTTTCTACTGTTCTTGTGCAGGGTGAAGAAAAAGAAATTTATATCAGTCAGGAAAACTCACGCTGGCTGCCATCCTAGTCCTTGAATTTTCAGTTAACATTGCTTAACACAGTATTAAAACAGCCGCTTAGGCACTTTGTCTAATTCAGCCTATAGCTTTGCTGTGTGAAGCTGGCCTCTGTGAGGGAGAAGAGGAAAAGCACCAGCAAGGCACAAACTTGTAACTAACTCAGTGAGAAAAAAGTGCTCCACTTCTACTCATGATTCCTTGGCCAGAACTCGTTCTTGTGGTCCTACCTAATGATAGTGGAGGCTCACGAAGATGGACTTGCTTATGCTCAGGAAGAAGAAAATGGAATGACAATTGATAGATACAAAGCTTTTTCTCTGCTATAGTCAGCCCTCTGGGCCCTCAGAGAACTAGGTACTTGATCGCCTACTCCACAGCTAAGAAATCCAGCCACATCCTGCATCTCCAAGTTCAAGGCCATATTCAACAGTGCAGCCTTACGCATGACATCTGCACATAAATCCTCATGGTCCAGAACACAAAGAAATGAATGTATAAGTTTTCTGTCTTCTCCCTTCCCACATATCTAACTTATTCAGTGGGACAGAAATTGGAGAGTTTCAGGCCAGCCAGATAGCTCAGCAGATTGAAGTGTCTGCTTAAGCAAACACAGTGGCCAGGGTTCGATCCCCAGCCTGCCATGCCAGCCCCACCCCCAGGGCATGCGGAGATGGCAAATGAGACTGAGCATAGTGGCACACACCTGTGATCCAGCTCCTCAGAGGCTAAAAAAGAGGAGGGTTCCTATGAGTCTGATCTGTATAGTGAGATCCTGTGGACCCTGTACTAAACATATTTTTTTTTAAAGTAATTGGAAAGTTTCAATAAACTGTTTCACTGCAAAAAGCTTGAATAGCAGATACATACTGAACATTTGCCAAAGCAGTGCCAAAATTCTATTGGGAGTTATAAAATCTGCTTTTACCTGGTGGTAATGTAGGGCTGGTGATAAGTCTCTGATTCTCTGCTCTTGCTGCTCTTATTTCTCAGAGGCTCTGAGATCTTTCCTGTGGAGTTAAGGATTTCATTCACCCACCGTTCTTTCCACAACATCAGAAGTGGGAATTCAGAAGCATGCTCTTCTCAGACTACACCACTTTCCATTTACCTCATTCTCATGGCCTTGGGGTTTTCAAAACATCTAACAATGAAATTCTTCAGTTTCAAAAAGTATACTCAAAAAGTATTTTACCCTAAATTTCTGTCCTTTTTAAAGTTCTAGCTTTTTTGGTTTGAGGGCATGATTCCTTGGGTGATATATTTCCCTCTACAGCATAGTAGACTTCTGAATTATTTGCTTGTTGCCACTAACATGTGTTAATAACTGTGTTCAATGTTGACTCTGAAAACTGTTCTAAAGATTGTTGGGCTTCTTTGGCTTTGTAACTTGTTTGTTACTTCTCCATCCAATATAACGCCAGCTGCCTTGAGCCCTTTACAATAATATGATCATTTCCTGAATTCCTTTAATCAATTAATAGATTTTATTGGCTCCTTGTTATTTTAAATCTTTAAAAATCTCATCTTTTATACCATGTAGGATAAAGAAACAGTTGGCTAAATATCCTTCTCAAACTTGATTTCCTGGACTCTTTCCTTGTTTCTACTGGCAGATTTAATAACTCTCTCCTTTATTCATCTCTTCCTGAAAATGACTCTATTCATTTCTAAATTAATGTTTATTGGTACATCTTAGACATACATAATGATCACATTCATCATAGTGAATTCATACCTGTACATGGTATATCTTTATTCTTTTTGTCCCAATCTCCTCCCCCTGCAGCCCTTCTTCATTTGCACAAGCTCTGTTTCCATTTTCTCCTTCTATTCTTTTTCCCCCTTCTACATGCCTTTGTCCTCCCTCCAAATTATACGTTTCTTCCTATTTTCTAGTATCAATAGATACATTTTGGTCCTTACCTACCATTTTGGTTTCTCATGGCAGAGAAACAGTGTGATATTTAAACCTGGAGTAACCGTGTTCATTGGAGATAGCTGAGTGACAAATTCATCTAGAACTTGCAGCTTAAGACAACAAGCCTTTGTTACCTTTCCGTGTCTGTGGCTGGGAATCCAGAAGTGGTTGATTGCAGGTGTTTCAGTGTCAGTCCTGGGAGATTACAGTTGAACAGCTGAGCCTACAGTCTAAACGGAGGGGAAGTGGAGAATTTGGTACTAAATTTGTCTCTGTGATTATAGAAGTTTGGCAAGAGCCATCGGGTTTTCACTACAAGAGACTTGCTGTGGAATCCCTCATGATATGGTGTCTCAGACCTGCCTGCTGCAAAGATATGACAGCGAGTGAGTGGAGAAACAAGCAGATGACGCTAAAGCCTAGAGCCTTATATCGCCTGGTGATGCTGTAGCTGTCTTATTTGTGCAAGGGCTCTCTCTGATACTCAGACAGCAATGAAATCACTAAACACGTTGCTCAGAACATATACTGCCATTAAGCAACATATGGCTGTGTTTTACTGCTTGGTCATAGCGCATATGTCCAGTCCTTAACTGGCCACCCGCTTTTTAGTTTGCTCATCAATTAACCTATAAGCCAGTGCCCATTGTACATTTTTATCACACAGATTTATGTTCCTAGTACTATATTTTTATTAACTAAAACATTAATGCCTAACATAACAAATTCTAAATTATCTTCATTATTTCAAAATTCTTTTTAAATCTTTTTATTTATGCATGTTTTTGGTACAGGGTCTCACTGCACAGCTTCGATTCACAGCAATTCTCCTGTCTCATCCTCCCCAGTGCTGGGATTACAGGTGTGCACCACCTATCCAGTTTCACAGGCACTTAGATCACTGAGCTATCTCCCTAGCCCAATTATTTCAAAATGTTGGGCTCTCTGTATCTAATCCTTCCTCAGGAAAGTGACCACCTGAGTCTAAAATGAAGTATCTCTAGCTTGGGTGACTTCAGGACAAAGTTTATCTCCTTACTCTTGCTTACAAGGACTTTTGCAATCTGAGCCTCATCTATATTTTTAGCTTCATTGCGCACTACTCCACACACATACCCCAAGCTCTAATCACAAGAATTTCCCTTATCTACGGAACACATCCAGCACTTTTATATCTCTGTACTATAAGCATGCCAATTGCTTTACCTAAGACTTATGTGTCCTTTTCCTCAAAACCTAATGTCCCTCTTTGGGACATGCTACCCTGTACTGTATCAGCCTCAAAATGAGTTACATCTCCTGTGCTGCAGTGCTCATTCTTAAAAGCCCTAAATCATTTTCTATCCCCATAGTGACTTTGTCGTTCCATCTATTGTTCTCAATTTTTAGCAATAATCATGTAACAAATATTTATTAAAGACACAGTGAATACATAAATAAGTCCACAAGAATCTTTCCTGTTTTTTTTTTTTTTTTATTTTAACTATGTAGTGAAACTCCTTATCCTAAGCCCCTAATAAATGTTTAACAATTGTAAAACTAATGACAATAGCTGATCCCTCATATGGTACCTATTCTTCTTGGATGATCTTACTTAAGCATTCATACACCTCAGGATTTAGACTCTGATTTTGTAGCCATAAATCTAGGATGGAAACCCCATCCTATTTCCCAAGATGAACTTGAATTCCATTTGTCAAAACTGAACACATCATCTTTCCCATGCATGTAGGTTTCTATATTGGAATTTTCTTTCCTGGTCAATAGGACTCTCTAAGCCAAAAGTGTGGGTGGCAACCCAGAGTCCTTCTAGATACTTGCTCTCTTGACCCAAGTTGTCCCTCAGCTTGAGATTGAAATATTTTTAATCTGACTTTAATCTTTCTGCTTATTTTCAATTTATTACTGCATCCTCTCAGTCTACTCTCTGCAAATCTTCTCAATGTTCTTCCTACCTCCTGTTTGAAACCTTCTGGTTTATTTTCTGCCCTGCTGTGAAATGATTGTTCTACCACCAGATTGCACCTGTCGTTGTTTAGCACCCATCCAGGGCTTGCAAGTCAACCTTACTACTTTTGTGTGGATACAAGGATGCTCCGTCTTTCCCTTTGCATATGTCTGGAATGACATTTCTTAACTGGCTCCTTCTTTCTGCAGGCCCCCGTGTGAAAGGCCATACCTAACAATCTTAATAATTTATAGGCTTCTACAGGTACTGTCATTTCATGGCCCTGCTTCCCCTCACAAACATAGTAGGTCTACTTGCCTACCTATTGTTAATTCTTTGATCCTGGAAAATGGGACTTCAGAATGGCTCTTTCTGTAAAGAGTTGTATTGCCAGGAATTTTGCACTGTACAGCACAAAAAAAAAAAAAAAAACAGAATATGCTCTGTAATTTAGTCACTAATTCTTTATTGATACAGCTAAATGTCACCTGAGATATAATTTTCCTTTGTGACCCAAATGGCCTATATCTATTTTCCCTTTGTGTCTCTGAAAGCCAGATTTTAATTTGGAATTTTTTTTGTTCTTATATTTTGATGTTGGTGAGGCAGAAAGGAAGGAGTAGAATATTTTATTTTCTTTAGCATCATTTGCTATAGAAGCTCAATTGACCTCTCTGATAAGTTATTCGTACTTTGTCTTCAAATAGATTTATAAAAAAAGAAATTTGGGCTGTGATTGGTAAGACAAAGAAAGGAGACAAACCCACGGGAGGAGGTTGAGGCAACAAAGACAGTGACAGGCAGATAAACAGAAAAGGAGGAAGTGGTTAAAAATAAAACTTCTCACATCCATGAAAAGTCCTGACTGAGACAATAAGAGAGATAAAAGCAAAATTACAGTCAGTGCTGATGGTAATTGGAGAGGACGAAGGTTGGAGAATGGCACTTCAGAGAGAAAAGGAAGAGCAGAAACAGAATAAAAACATGAATAAGTTTTAAAAACTGAGGAACGAGGCAAAAGGTGGAAAAATAGAAACCTGAAACTCTGACATCCTGATGGATCTCACTTCTCAGCTGTTTCACTGACTCAAGAGTCAAAAGAATCACAGGCAATTTAGAAGAGGCCAGTCCCTTTATTTAAAATAAATAAATATTTAAATAAATAATTTGTAGCATATGAGACAAAGTGCAAAATCAGCGTGGGCTGATCATAGGCACCCGGATGATTTGGAAGCTCTGTTGCTAAAGTAGGAAGTTAGAGAACTTGGCAAAGAGAGCTCCCAGGCAGGAGCAGTACTGCCTGTGTTTCCTGCAATCATCTCATGTTCCTGACTTCTGTTCTATCCATCTGTTGTATAAAGGTGTTCTTGCTTCTCCTACCAACAACAATTGTATACCTTGGAACATCTCAACTCTATCCCTTCTCTCTGATAGTGATCATTAAGTTCTATTGTATAGTTTTTCTTTCCTTCAAAGATGAGTGAAATCTGCAGGTATCAATGGCTCCAAGATGTCTTCCTTTAAGGAAAAAATATTTGACCAATATCATGGAAGTGATTCAGATGGATGTATTTTGGAATTCTGGTTCACGTTTTCCCTTTGTTAGCAATGCCAACAAGAAGCCCCTATCTAGGAGCTTCTTTGATATTTCTAGAGAGGTTATCATGAGATTATTTTAAAGACCATATAAAAATAATAGTGTAATTTTCCTACCTAGATTTCTGCCATGAAAGTCGGGAAGTATGGTGATTCAGAGCTAAAATATTCCACAGAAATCTGGTGTGCTGAATATTTTATTTTCTGTAGCATCATTTGCTGTAGGAGCTCAACTGACCTCTCTGATAAGTTATTCCTACTTTGTCATTCTAAAGGTGAGTGGATCAGGAGTTTCTATTCTCATCAGTGAATTAATTCTATCTGAGGGGTCTGGCAGGAGGCAGTAGCTGATATCAGGGGACAGGTTGCTAGGCTTTGGCCTGGAAGGATGTGTTGTCCTGTCTCAGGCTTCCTCTCTCTGCTTCCCGGGAGCTGTGAGGTGACATCTCCTTTGCTATGTCATTTCACCACGTCATTTATGTCTCAGAGCAGTAGACCATGGACTGAATATCCAAAAACTTTGAACTAAATTAAACTCCTCCTTTAATTTAGGGAAGTCATGTACTATATCTCAGGAGTTGGAAAACTATGACAGAAGGAAAGAAGGGCTCTGTTAGATGCTAATGTCTAGATTAGGTAGGGGCAGTTATTGTTGTTCTTGTTTCTGAGAGTAAGGTTCTCAAAAATCTGCAAGAGAATAGTATTCTTCAAAGCAATTCAAGTCACCTTCATGCTTCTGAATAACTGGCCAATCAGAATACACAGCAATCATATATCATCCAATCAGTATTAATTTCACATGAATAACTTACTGATGTCAGAAAACAGATGACAGGCCATATTGAGGTGTATGATATATGATTATAAATTTTGTGCAATTCTATAAAAACTACAGGTTTAATTGGTTGGGAAAATGTATATTTTCAGCCTTATAAAATACAAAGCTTTATAAGACTACAATGTCAAAATGGAAACAAACAGAAGCTCAAAACCTTATTCACTGAGTCTCTTTACTGCAAAATGCCAAAATTTACATAAATATCCAATGATTTGTGTGAGAAAAAATTACCATAAATTCTTAGTGGATATTAGTTACCTGCCATCTTTCTGATTTTAACTTCCAGAGCAGGAACTTTTAGCCATATTGCAATGTAATTTTCACTCTATATTGGCACTGAGCTTACCCTCTTCTTTTTATGTGTATTTTCTATAAAGCATCAATTTTTTATGAACAACATTCATTTTAAATCAGAAATATCATGCCATTGTTGGGTTATGGTTTATGGAATTTAAATGGGCAGGGGGCTCAGTCTAGTACACTAACATTATGACCCAGAGTTGAAAACAGATGTAGAAGGTACTCTTTAAAGCTCTGGTTATCACCAGTGAAATAACAATTCACCTCTCTGTTTTCTTTTATTGCAACTGAAACTGTAAGTAACAAAATGTAGTGAGGTTTCAAAGAAAGGAAAATGACCTTTAAGTTTTCTGAAGTATAAAGGCCACTTCATGCAACAGAGAACAGCGAAAGATATGTGGCCTTAGGAGGGGAGTGAGATCACTCAGATTAGGGGATAAGAAAGGAGCACAGCTGGGACTTGGGGGCTTGTCCTTTCTGAAGTTGTAAGGACTAAGGTCTCCTTTAAATGGAAAATAGAGGTGGGTGAACCTCAAAAGATTTGGTACAGATAATAATCCAGAAATCTCCATAATTATGCAAGGTGCCTGAGAGTTCCAAAATGGATCAGTGAACTTACTGTATTTCAGTGTTTTCCACTATATTCTTATAAAACCAAAGTTGAATATCTGTAAAAGTAAACACAGTACACAATATTTCCAAGAATCAATAATCTCAATGTAAAAATTAAGACTATTTTTCCATAAAATATAATGCAAACTCCAAACCAAGCAATGACTATAATACTTTTACAAAGACAAGTAAGATGTTCAGAAAGTGCAAAACTATCAATTTAAAAGTTTCAAGGAACTGCAGAAGATTTCAGAATTATAAAGAGTAAATTCCAAACACTAAATTCAATTAAAAATTTAATCTGTTTTTAGAATTTTGTAAGAATTTAAGTAGTAATAAATTTACAGTTCAAATAAAGGGATTTTTAAAGAGGGCAATGAATTGACAAAAGATTAGCAGTCTGAAAACTTGAAGGAAAATTTTCCTACCTGTCAAATATCTCTTCCAATATTAGGATAAACTCTCGGATTCTG
>PVKA01022593.1:0-36880 GCA_004027165.1 Ctenomys sociabilis | reverse complement strand
AAAAAAAAAAAAAAAAAAAAAAAAAACGAACTGAGGCTGCTGAGTCTACATTTGGTTAAAGTGTTATCAAGCACTATTAGATGTGCCCGTACCTGTGTGTTTACCATGCCGTTCAGAGCTATGCTTCAGTCTTGGCCCAGAGCTTGTTAAGAACCTGACAATCCACTTTGCAAAAAGCTAGTGTTAGAGAATGGGAAAGCCACCAGTCTTTCTCTCTTTTTTTTTTTTTTTTTTTTTTGTATTTAGGACAGGGTCTACAGGGTCTCACTGTGTAGATCGGATTCATAGTTGATCCTCCTGTTCACAGCCTCCCAGTGCTGGGATTACAGGTGGGCTCCATCACATCCAGTCTCAATTGCCTATCAGTGTGCCCAGAGGTGGATCCAGCCCAGCAGGCCCGGGATCCAACTCCTGGCCCCTGAGTCCACCTAAGCAGGCACTTTAATCCGCTGAGCTATTTGGCAGGCCCAAAAGCCATCAGTCTTTATTTTTTTTTTGCAGAACCAGGGATTGAACTCAAGCCCTTGAGCTTGCCAGGGAAGTGCTTATTCTACTGAGCCATCTCCCCAACCCCAGCCATCAGACCTAACAAGGTACCAGTAAACTCCCCACAGTCAGTGTAGCAGTATGTTGTGTAGCATACACGCCAGTGCACATACTTTGAAGGGTGGGGAGTTGGAGCGCTGAGCATGGGTGATTCATCATGCACCACAGATGTTTATCACAGTGATTCAAGAAAGGCCCCGGGAGCTAAACGACATTCCAATGCAGGCAAAAAGGGATTTGTAAAAGTTTTGTCATTTGTAGGATAAATAAGTAAATAAGAAGGGGAAACTCCTTCTTGGTCATATATGTAGAACTCCTGAAAAGATGACCTTTTAAAAAGAATTATCTTTTAGCCGGGTATGGTGGCGCATGCCTGTAATCCCAGCACTCGGGAGGCTGAGGTAGGAGGATTGTTGTGAGTTCGAGACCAGCCTGAGCTACAAAGTGAGCTTAAGGCCAGCCTGAACTGCATAGTGAGACCCTGTCTCAAAAAGACAAAAAAAAAAAAAGAATTATCTTTTGAGACCAGGTGTGGTAGCACATGCTTGTAATCCCAGCTCTGGGGAGGCTGAAAACAGGAGGATAACTGTGTGTCCAAGCTGCGTAGTGAGGCCCTGTGCCAAATACATGAAAGAAAAAAAGATCTTGAAATAAGTAATTATTAGAAATATCTAGAGGTTGGGCTGGGAGTGTAGCTCAGTGATAGACTACTTGCCTCACATGTACAAGGCCTTGGGGCTCAATCTCAAGTACTTGGCATCCCAAGTGCCAAGTGGGGGGGAACCCCCCTCAGAATTGCAGTTTATTTGCTCTGCCCATTGAAAAGCAATTCTGCCAGGTGGCTGAGTAGCAGGGAAGGCTGGTCAAACAATTGTAATAAATTTGCATAGGTGCTGGAGAGAGCTCAGAGGCATAAGCACCTACCTGGCAAGCACAAGGACGATCCCAAGCCCCACATGCTGGGCGGTCTTGGCCCCAGGTCCCTGGGCACACCATCTCGGCCCCAGATCCCCAGGCATACAGTCTCGGCCCCAGATGTAGATGCCCATATGGGGCCTAGAACTGGGCATGTTGGGGCACACCTGTAATCCCAGCACTCAGGAGGTTGAGCCAGAGGATCTACCAAAAGTGAGCACAAGGCCAGCCTGAACTGCATTGTGTAATCCCATCTAAAAAAACTTTGGATGATAGTGATAATAATAATATCAGGATAAGAATCTTTCCTGGGCCAGGAAGATGGCTCAATAGATAAGCACTTCCCTGGCAAGCACAAGGGCCTGAGTTCAATCCCAGATTCCTTAAAAAAAAAAAAAAATAGCATATATTGTTAAAGATAGAATAGATTGCCAAACAAATAAAAATTTGAGATTTGGAACAGCAACTTATTCATCTGATTCTTGGCTCTGAGGCTTAGCAGTGTGGCTCAGTGGTATGACGCCTGCCCGGCAAGTGTGGGTTCTGAGTTCACCCCACCAAAAATTCCAAACCTCATGGCTCTGATACTGACCTGTATTTTATTTTATTTTTTTGTGGTGGAACCCGGGGATTGAACTCAGGCCCTTGTGCTTGCCAGGAAAGCACTTATTCCACTGATCCATCTCCCCGACCCAGTCTCCAAATCTTATTTTTTTTCCCATATCTTATTTTAAAAAACAAACAAACAAAAAAATCCAGGTAGAAAGTACAGATATTTTATTTATTTATTTATTTATTTGTCTTTTTTTGAAACAGGGTCTCACTATGCAGTTCAGGCTGGCCTTCAGCTCACTTTGTAGCTCAGGCTGGTCTCGAACTCACAACAATCCTCCTGCCTCAGCCTCCCAAGTGCTATTTCTTTCTTTTTTTTTTTTTTTTAATTTTATTGAAGAATGAATAGCAATGAGACAGTTTCAAATTAAATTAGAACAGATTCAATAATTAATACATTGCACATTGTTTTTGTAGTAGTTTTTTGTGGTACAAGGCGCATACATGATATTAGATATTTTATTTCTGCATATATTTTCTTAGCCAAAGACTTACCATATTCTCCATTAAGGTTCTATTTCTATTTACTTTTTTAAAGTATAAGGTATGTAAAAATTGAAAGGAAGAACCTCTCAGATCTGTGGAGTAGAAAATATGGCAGACAAAAATTCAGAGAATCTCAGAATTGCTGTATGGTTTTTCAAAAAGTCCTTTGTATTAATGTTACACACCCAAAAGTGCTGACTAAAAAATTCCTACACATATATTGTGTGTATGTACTATATTTGGCTAAAATTGTTTTAAAATTTATAATTGTAAATTATTCACATGCTTCATTTGAACATTAATTTATAAGAACTGACTGACATACCCTTATAAAATTTCAACTTACATTAAGTTATATAATTTTACTTGATCATCTTATTTCAGACCATGCTTGGTTAGTTGTGGTTCTTACCTCTGGTTCAGAGCTTTATAATTACAGGAGGAAAAGTTTCTAAATATGTAGTAAAGTGAGATCCCAAATCCTGGGAAAACCAAATATTTCTGAGCAAACAAAGGTTTTCTTGGTAAGCATGAAACATGTCTTTGGTTCCACAGTGAACATTTTGGGACAGTGTTGAACCTGGTTATGAGATTGCTTAAAACGATAGAAGTTTAATACAACATTGAAATCAATCTTTTGCTTGAGAGGCATGCCTGTCAATTAGTGGTTTATATGTAACTTAAGAATGATTAGCACAATCAAGCTTTTGGCAGCATTAATATGTTATTTACATTCTTATTTCTGGTTGGTTTCCAATATTAGTGTGGAAATTGCCATTGCAAAGGGGAGACTTTTGAAACTTATTTTTTTCAGGTAGTGTTTTCCTTTAGTTAATCTTAAAAATACAAGGGGCTGGGAGATGGCTCAATGGAATAAGCACTTCCATGGCAAGCACAAGTGTGTGAGTTTGATACCTGGTTCCGCCAAAAAAGAAAAAAAATTCTTAAAAATAAAAAATGAGGGGTTGGGGAGATGTCTCAGTGGAATAAGCGCTTCCCTGGCAAGCACAAGGGCCTGAGTTCAATCCCCGGTTCCACAAAAATAAATAAATAAATAAATAAATAAATAAATAAAAAAAATGAGATCTCTTTCCTTTTTATTTCATATACAACAGAAATATGAGGTGAGTCACTGTAGACAGCTATTCGTCCTGTCCACATTAGTAGCACCCATGTTTTTGTTTTGTTAGAAATTCACTAATTTCAAAAAAAAGAAAAGAAATTCACTAATTTCTTCTCTCTGTCATCATACCACACTCTTGTAGTGATGCATTGGTTTAGAATTATAAAGCCATCCCCTGTATGCCAGCTTGTTTACTTGCAGAAATTACTGAGTGGGTAACAACACACCCTGTCACATGACAGACACTGTACTTACAAAGATTGCTGCCCTCTGAGAGTCGCAGAACTTGATACCTCAATTATCTCCTAGAGCGCCCAGGCTTCCTAAAGTGAGTTTATTTTATTTTAGGGAAGGGTCCACAGGGTGTTCAGGGTCTCACTATTAGATCAGACTCCTAGTGATTCACCTGTTTACAGTCTCGCAAGAGCTAGTATTGAACCCTGGGTCCCTGGGCCTGTTTGCAGGTGCTTTAATTTGCTGAACTACTTAGCCAGCCCTTAAAGTGAGTTCTTTTTTTTTTTGGTGGTACCAGGAATTGAATTCAGGTCCTTGTGCTTTCCAGGGAAGCGCTTATTCCACAGAGCCATCTCCCCGGCCCTGAAGTGAGTTCTTAATTAAATATCTGATCTGTTTTTTAAAAATCTGCTTATTACTACTACGTGATAAAAACATGTTCTGTTGGTCACAAATCATAAATATTATAAAAACATTATATTAAACATTAATATAAATATAAAACATTAACATTATATTAATTATTAAACATTTATAATATTTATGAAATATCTAAAACTTATGGTTTCCAAATATTAATATTACATTCCTTTATACTGTTATATAATTGTCTGCGTTCTTTCAGTTTCGTAGACCCATGTGATAGGGCCTTGAATGAGGTACAGATCTTTGCTGTTTCACAGAGTAAAGACATTACTGGATGAGACAGAGTAAATGTGCTAACCCAAGTCTCTCTTCTTAGGAAGCCTTGGACATATCAGTGGGCCTGCCCTGCATGGCCTTCTGTCAGCCTAGTCACCTCCCAAGGCTGTGACATCCAGAATATTATTAACAGATGAATTTGGGGGGATGGTTCCAGCACATGAACTTTTGAGGGCTATATTTAAGCCAGAGCATGCCAAAATTTTAGATTTTTATAGATTTCATATAGGCGCTGTACCTGGTTTGTGTTTATTAAACACAAAAAAGTACAAAATAAAAGAAAAAAATTTTATTATGATTTGTGATATCTTCATCTCTGAAAATTTTTGATTAGAATAATTGAGGTTATTATACATAATATAACTTTGTAGATGAGTTAGCAGCTAATCTCTTCTAGAGAAGTTAAGAGTTGTTCCAAATGTTACTGCTTGTTGCCTATTTTCATTTATATATTTGTAGGTCCTTATGCCACTATCAAAGATTGTCATTTTTTTTGTCAATTCCTGTAAAAATGCCCCTCGGCATTTTGTCTGAAATTGTATTAAATCTGTCTATTAATTTTTTTTTTTCTGGTACCAGGGATTGAACTCAGGATGCTACACTTGCCAGGCAGATACTTATTCTACTGCGCTATCTTCCCTGCCCTTGTCTATTAACTTGAAGAGAATATTTGTTTTATCAGTATTGTCTTTTTGAATCTTCTATTTAAATCTTTGTTAAATTTCTCTCTATTACTGGGAGGTGGTGAGACAGAATGGGCAGAACTATTTTACAGTTTTTGTTGTAGCAGTCTTATACACCATTTATCCTTAAATTTTTTTTTTAGGAACCAGGGATTGAACTCAGGCCCTTGCACTTGCCAGGGAAGCGCTTATTCCACTGAGCCATCTCTGTGGCCCCAAATGTTTTATTTTGATACCATTGTAAATGCCATCGTTTTACATTTTCATCTTCTAGTTGTTTGTAGCGCATATAAAGAAGTACAGTTGGGGCCAGGGAGATGGCTCAGTAGAATAAGCATTTCCCTGGCAAATGCCATGGTCTGAGTTCAATCCCTGGGGTTTTGCCAAAAAAAAAAAAAAGTTATAACTATTTTGTCAAGGTATCTTAAAACTATCTCATTGATATTTGTACTTCAATAAAACAAAAATTAAAAAAAAAAAGTACAGTTGGCTTTTCTGTATTGATCTGTGTGCTGACATATTGCTAAATTCAGTCCTTTGTTGTAGTTGCTTTCTTTCACTCTCTCCTTTTATTTCTTCTTTCCTTTTGTCTTTTCCTTCTTTTTCTGTATATTCCTTATGATTTCCTATATAGGGTGAACATTTCTAATCCAAAAATACAAAATTCAAAATGCTCTAGAATTCAAAACTTTTTTTAAAAACATCTTTTCTTACGTATGTGTTTATTTACTTGGTTCAGCGTCTTTCCATGCAGCTCAGACTTGTAGTGGTCCTCCTGCCTCAGCCTCCCCAGTACTAGCATTACAGGTGTGTGCTGCCGGGCCTGGTTTCTAGGCCAGGGGCCGGCAGCACATGTGGTACCAGGATTGAGCGCTGGTCCTTGTGCTTGCCGGGCAGGCGCTTAGACCATCAAGTTATCTCCCCAGCCCTACGATTGAACAATTTTTCTAGCATCTCCACCATACTCAAAAAGTTTCAGACTTTGGAATATTTTAGTTATTAGATTTTTTTTGTTGTTGTTAGATATGCTTAGCTGGTATAGTCAATGCAAATCTTCCAAAATCTGAAAACCTGTGAAATTGGAAACACTTTTGGTTCCAAGCATTTTGGATAAGAGATACACAGCCTGGACAGATAACCATAGCATTTACAGATTAAAATAGTTTTATTTCTTACTTTCCAATGTTTATACCCATCCTACTTCTCCTACTGAGCTGGCTGTGACGTGTGATGTAGTACTGAGTGTGTGGGGAGACTGGGCAAGCCTGCTTTTCCCCTGTAGTAAAGGGCAAGTATCTGGTTCTGTTGCACTAAGTATGCTATGCTGTCTATTGTGTGCTTTTTAAGAATGTTCCTTCTATTCATAATTTCTTACTTTATGTTAATGGGCATTGAATTTTGTACTTTTTTTTTTTTTTGTGATACCAAGGATTGAACTCAGGACCCTGTGCTTCCCAGGCAAGTGCTTGTTCTACTGAGCTATCTCCCTGGGCCCCAGGTATTGAATTTAGATGGATTCCTTTGTTGTCTCTTCTTAGTTCTTACGATTTTCTTCCTTTTGTCTGTTATTATTAATTATATTAATTGATATTTGAATGTTAAGACAAGCTTACATTCCTGGGATTAAATTCCACTTAATCCATTTTGCTTATTATTGAATTTAATTGGTTAATATTTATTAAGAATTTTGGTGTCTATATTTATAAAGGATTTCTATCTACTTCCCATCTATTGTCTCTGTCTAGCTTTGTCATATTTGTTAATAGTCTTTATAAAATGAGCTAGGAAATATTTCTTCCTTGCTGTAGTTCAGATTTGAGTGTCCCGCAAAACCCACGTTTGCAGCTTGTGCTATTACTGGGAGGTGGTGAGACAGAATGGGCAGAAATTAGGTCCCAAGGCTCTGTGCCCTTAGGGGGCTATTGGGACCCCAGCCCCTGCCTGTCCTTCTCTGCTTCTTGGTCACCATGGGTCCAAGGCTTCCTCTGCCTGTGTGCTCACCCTCGTGTACACCCAGTTTATTCTGCTGTGAAAGCAGCGGCCAGCCAACCATGAATGGAAACCTCCAAAGCTGTGAGCCAAAGTAGACCTTTCGTCTTTAAAAGCTGATACCGCAGATACACAGGAACGCCAGGCTGATTCACTCATTTTCTGTTTCCTGGGGGGAAAAAAGTATGAAAAATTTCTTCCTTTGTTTATTTGTGTTTTTTTAAATTTTTGATGGTACCAGGGATTCAACTCAGGACCTTGCACTTGCCAGACAAGCACTTATTCCACTGAGCTATCTCCCCGGCCCCTGAACTTTTTATTTGGGAAAGTTTTTTTCATTAATTAATTTCATTGATACATTTTAGGTATTCATAATGATCACATTCCTTGTAGGGAATCTGTACCTCGACAGGATAAATCTTGACTCTATTTCCCCATTCTCTTGTCTTTCCTTTAAACCCACTTTCCCTACCTATTTACAAAAACTTTGTTTCAGATTTTCTCTCTCTTTTTTTTTGGCGGAACTGGGGATTGAACACAGGCCTTTGCGCTTTCCAGGGAAGTGCTTATTGTACTGAGCCATCTCCCTGACCCCTCATTTAAAAAAAAAAAAATTATTTCTTCTTCTCTTCCTGGAAATATTTACTGTATAATATGCTTAAGTTTACTTAAGGTACTCATCTTGTTATCAGTCTTTTTTTGTTTGTTTTTATTTTTTATTTTTTTGTAGTGGAACCAGGGATTGAACTCAGGCCCTTGCACTTGCCAGGGATGCACTTATTCCACTGAGCCATCTGCCCCGCCCCCTGTTTGCAATCCCAGCGCTGGGAAAGCTAAAGCAGGAGTATCACTATGAGTCTGAGCTACACAGTAAGGCCCTGTACCAAATACATAAAATTAATAATAATAATAATAATAATAATAATAATAATAATAATAATAATAATAATTTTGGAAGAACTTTACAGTAATTACTGCAATTATATACCTATTTTATGTAAACTGCTCCTGGATTGTTTTTGGATGTTTTAGCTCATGTCTTAGTTACTGTTCTCATTGCTGAGACACAGTACCTGACACTCATAGTTGAAGGAGGAAAGGGTTATTGTGCCTGGCAATTTGTAGAGGTTTCAGTTTATAGCTGACCAGCTCCATGGCAGGATGGCATGGTAGAGGGGTACTGCAGAGGAGAAACATAGTGGCAGAAGGCAGCAAGGGACAAGCGACCACAGCAGCTTCTTTCTGTCCCTTGTGTTTTATCCAGGCTACCTGCCCTTAGATCAGGCAGCACTTCACACAGGGAGGACCTTCCCATCGTCCACTCCAGAGCTGTGCCAGACCAGCTGGTGGGCTGACTGGGCAACCTCATGCCTACATTGTGGAATCACACACCCTAGACTCATGGCCGCTGAACGGCCCCATGTGAGGCTTTGGGGGACGTCCACGGACCAGCCATAACAGCTTATGTCCAGGCTTAAGGCTGCAAATGTGAGGACAGGAGTTTGTCCCCTATTATAAATACTTTATTTAGCCATGCTAGGGATTGAATTTAGGGCCTTGCATGTGGTGGGTGAGGACTCTACCAGTGAATTACACTTCCCTTCCTTCCTTATTATATAGATAGTAGCCCACTCATATTTTTTGATCATTATTCCAGTATTAGAAAGATCATATATTATTTAATCACTGATTATATGTGTTTTGTTAACAATATAATGAAACTTCATCAGTGAATATAGTTGGCAGGATGGATATTTTATTGACTTAAGAATTTGTGTCAGGTATTAATCACATAAGAGTGTTTGAATTACTTTTTGGTCTGTTTTCATTTTGCATATGTTATAACTATTTATTTTAAAAGGCTTTTTATAAAATAAAGCCAGGCATGGTCACATGCACTTGTAATCCCAGCACTGTGGCTGCTGAGGCAGGAGGACTGATGCAAGTTCCAGACCAGCCTGGGCTACAAAGCAAGCTCAAGGCCAGCCTGAGCTGCATAGCAAGACCTCAAAAACGAAAAGAAAATTAAACAAGTGAATTAATTACATAAAAAATGAAAATGACATGTGTTGTCTGGAATGTGATAGTGGGATAGGACTCAGGGAGTCTTTGAAGGAAGACATAGTTTTGGGGTTTTTTTTGTACTTTTTTAGGGAAGGGTCTATGGGGTATTCAGGGTTTTACTTCACTACTAGATCTGACTCAGTGATCGCTGGTTTATAGCCTCTCAAGTGCTGGGATTATAGGTGCACACCACCACACCCAGTCTCAATTGCCATATCTGTGCGCACTGGGGTGGGGCCCGCACTTCAGGCCTGGGGATCAAACCCCCAGCCCCTGCATCTGCTTGCAGGCACTTTAATCTGCTGAGCTATTTGGCCAGCCCAGCCTTGCCTTTTGTGTTCAGCACTTCTAGTCCATCATCAACTCTTCTCAGGGAGTTGGATTTCCAAAGTGACAGTGTACAGTATATTTTAAATGCCTAATGAGGCGATTATGGCTGTAGATTGCTACAGACTCAATGTTTGCCTTGCAATCGAAGGTTAATAAGGTCACACATTTTAACATACATAGTTCTGTATACCTAGGAACAAACTATAGCAGTATGTAGAAATACCAAAATGATGGAAAGCTTGCTGAACTCTCATCCTACTGCTTGAAGTACAGTTTAAAAGGCTCTGTGTGGAAACTGGGCTAGCTTACTAAAACAATGAGCAGAACTGCATGTGGAAGCAATCAGGAGACCTCAAGTGGTGCTGGAGCCGGATGTTACAAGATGAATAAAGATAGCAGAAAACCATTCTTTATAATTTCAAAAATTAAATTAGTTTTTTAATACTGATTCATAAAACACAAAGGTTGCATGTGTGATGGTTCAAGAAAGTGTTGTTTCATTAAATACAAGGCAAAGGTATACACAGCTTTTTTTTTTTTTTTTTTTTTTGGCAGAAGCAGGGATTGAACTCAGGCTCTTGTGCTTACCAGGGAAGTACTTATTCCACTAAGCCATCTCCCCAGCCCCAAGGCAAAGGTATAGAAACACATAAAATACCCTGTTGTCCCCAACTTCCTAGCTGCTTACCCTCTCCTCCTGCAGAAGTAGAAAAGGTGGTAACTAACCGTGACTGTGTAAAGACAGTTTTATAACAATTTTACTTCTTTTCTGAAAAAGCAACCTTTTATTTTTAAGAATTAGCAGTATTTATTCATGTACACATTGGTTTGTATATTTTCATGTCTTTTTATTGTCCTCCCCCAGAATAAAGAATACCCAGACTTAGTTACAATAACATGACTAATAATATGAAAAAGTAATCTTAATTTTTTTTTTGTTAACAACATAATGAGACTTCATCAGTGAATATAGATGGCAGAATGCATATTTTATTGACTTAAGAATTTGTGTCAAAAGGTGTTAATCAAGTAAGTGTTTGAATTACCTCTTGGTCTGTTTTCATTTTACAAATATAATTTATATTATGGTTATTATAGTGCATGTCAGACAATCAGATTTAGGTATTTCCGATGAGTAGGAGCTTTGAGGGAGGGTCTCACTATGTAGTTCAGGCTGGTCTTCAACTCACTACATAGCTCAGGCTAGTCTCGAACTTGAGATCCTCTTGCCCCTGTCTAGTCCTGGGAATGCAGGTATGCACCATCTGGCAGAGACACATTTTTGTAATTCAACAAATCAAGAATTTGAGCTTGGTTTTTTTTTTTTTTAATTATTTAAAAACTTTCAAAGAGAATAAAAACAGTAAGAAAATATTAGAAATGGTACAGAATTTCATTAAACAAGATAATGGGAATTCAACAGTGGTTATATATTGCATAATGTTGTCAAATTGGTTGTTTAGATTAAGATATAAGCATGCAACACTGGTAAAATAAATAAAAGTTATAAGAAATTAAAAATGAGAAGAAAAACATTAAAGTATTAACTGCTCCTTTCCATAGACTAGCAGAAATGAGCAGTACAGTACCCAAACTAGACTATGTTATAAATATTTTCCCTTCCTTTTTTCTAGTCTTTTTCATCATCCCAGTTGTTCCTTCCATTTGAGCAGATTCTTTCCCTTTCACAGTATCCGTTGTACATTTCAGATTTTATTTACTCTTTCAGTTCTTACACTAGTGAAACAATATGTTTGCATGCAGGCCTAATTTATTTCACTAATAAGTACTGTCCTGTCCAGCAGGGAAGTCAACACGGCTCACCTGGGGAAGGTGAGGTGCAGGGATGAAGGGACAAGGGACAGGAGATGCAAGAAATAGAGACAAGACAGGATTCTGATCAAGTCTCGTTTATTCAAAGGAAACTCTGGGTATATATAGTGGAGGCATAGGGAAATGACGTTGGCAGGTAAAAAGGCGCGAGTAACTAGGCAACCGAGCTATGACAGGAAGTCCCACCTCCGGGGCATAGCAGAAGACTTATGGGAAATAGGTGGGGTAAGAAGAATTAGGAACTTACCTCAGCAGAGGAATGGAAACTTAAGAACATGGCTAAAGTGAGTGCGAGTCACAGGTTTCCCACAAAGTATGGTCTCTAGTTGCATCCATCTACAAAAAAGCCTCAGGTTTATCTTTCTTTATAGCTGAGTAATACTCCATTGTGTAAAAATACCACATCTTTATCGTTTCCTCAGTTGATGGGCATCCGGGCTGTTTCCAAGATTTAGCTGTGACAAATTGTGCTGCTATAAACATGGGGGCACATATATTGCAGTATAATGTTTTCAGTTCTTCAGGAAAAATACCTACAAGAGGAATAGCTGGATTGAATGCACCTTCCAATCCTAGCTTTTTTCAGATTTTATGTCCTCTTTCAGTTCTTACACTAGCGAGACGATATGTTTGCACATGCAGGCCTAATTTATCGCCACATTGATTTCCACAGTGGTTGCACCAGTCTATACTCCCACCAACACTGGAGAAGGGTTCCTTTTCCCCGACAGCCTCTCCAGCATTTGTTGTTGGTTGACTTCTTCATGATAGCCATTCCTTCTGGGTGAGATGGAATCTCAGTGTTGTTTTAATTTGCATTTCTTGAATGACCAATGAGGTTGAACATTTTTTAAATATTTTTTTTGCCATTTGTATTTCTTCAGTGCCTCTCTTTTTTGCCCGCATGTACTTGGTGATCTGATATACTATGTAAGTGCTGTACCATACATATTGATGACCCTCAGGTCTTCTAAACCTGGGCTTGACCCCTAAAGTTCAGACTCAGGTCCATTAAAACATGAGTTAATTCAAAAATCAACTCCTTGTGAAGCAGAGAGCAAATTGGTCAAGCATTGGCTGTGACCCATCCACATGCCTGACACTGACAAAGGATCTGCAAACTGTGGTACAGGGTTACAGGCTAAATCCTGAGGGGACTTGACTGACCTTGTCAGATACAAAAGTTATATTTCTTGTTGTATAGGTCTTGCTTTAACTCAGTCTTAACCTTCCAGCAGAAAAGTATAAAAATGAGGTATAAAAAGTAAAGCCATATTAATATGCTGAGCTGTGAAAGGCTCAAGTCAACAACTTCTGACATTGCCAGTCCTACGGATAACCTACTACAATTGTGGACTACTGGACTGTGTTGGATTATTTTGATATTTAAATGGAAATGGAATACCCATCTCTAACATAACTAAGCAAAAAAAGGGGATACAAAGGAAGGACCATTTTGTATCTATATATACAAAATAGTTAGGATAGATGTACAGCTACTTTCTCTTAATTCAATGAGAAGAAAGATTTGTACTAATAGTAGTTGGACAGGATATCATGTCTGCATCTTGTACTATAAATAACCACTAAGAAGATAACAATATGCAATGTATTAATTATTGAAACTGTCCTATTAATCGGTTTTGAAACTGTCTCATTGCTATTTGTTTCTCAATAAAATTAATAACAACAACAAAAACCAAAATCAACTCCTTCAAAATTAAGGCCCCAGACTTCCTTGCCCTCTCACCTGCTCCCTTCAGTAGTTTTTGTTTGTTTGTTTGTTTTTTTGCAGAACCAGGGATTGAACTCAGGCCATTGCGCTTGCCAGGAAAGCACTTATTCCACTGAGCCACCTCCCTGGCCCCTTGGTTTGTTTTTTGTTTTTAGGGGAACTGGGGATTGAACGCAGGCCCTTGTGCTTGCCAGGGAAGTGCTTATTCTACTTTGCCATCTTCCTGGCCCTTTATTTGTATTTTGCATCATAGCTAAGAGAAGCTCTTTTCATTTGCTCAAGGGAAAAATCTTGGAGTAATTCTCTCCTTTTCTTCTCCTACAGCCTTTCAATTCTATCTTTGATGTATTTCCATGGTATAACCATGTGTGCAAACTGTGTGTATGTGTGTGTGTGTGTGTGTGTGTGTGTGTGTGCATGTGTGCACTACAGATCAAACCCAGGACCTTATACATGCTAAACATACACTCTATCACTGAGCTGCACCCTAGCACTGGTCACTTTTTAACCCTCCACTTCTGCTTGCAACATTTCTTGTCTGAAATTTCAATGTACAGAAGGACCAATAAGGAAATTTAGACCAATTTAGTAAACTTAGACCAATGGGATTTCATAATAATAAAAAACAAATGATGTTCCTGCTCTGCTCAAGACTCTGAATGGTTTCTCACTTCATTCATAGTAAAAGCTACAGAAAATCTGATGACTTGCAGGCCCCTTGGCAGTACTCTTCTGTTCTTGGACCTCATTTCTACTCTTCTGTCTCTTCCTCATTCTTTTCCAATCCAGCTTCTCTCTTACAGTTTTTACATCACAAAAAGTATGTTCTCAACTCAATTCTTACCAGATCTTCTACTGAGAAACCTCTTCTCTCAGGTGGCTGTCTGAATCCTCACTTCTTTCTAGTTGTTTAACAAAGCCTGTTTACTGGTCTCTACTTAGATAAAGCGTGCCCTATCACTCTACTTAAAATTATAACTTTCCATTTTTAATCCCCTTTTCCCATTTTATTTTTTCACACCACATGTTATGTGATAATCTATATATATATTTGTTTAGCTAATTTATAATCTCCCTCCACTAAAATATGACTCCATGAGGCCAGGGATTTAGTGTTTTGCTCACTCCATGCTTAGAAGAATCCCTAACATGTATGGACATTCAATAACTTCTGTTTTGTGAATGAATGAGTACAGTCTTAAGTATCCCACATAACAAGTCACTTGAGATAAACAGAAAAAGATGGAAATATGGAGTGCTGGTGAGATATGTGCTGGCACACGCCTGTAATCCCAGCACTGGGGAGGCTGAAAACAGGAGGATCACTATCTGATCTCCTGAGTGGTATAGTGAGACCCTGTACCAAATACATAAAAGATTGAAATATGGGACAGTTTTACTGGTGGTGTACAATATGCTTTCTTAGCATGCATCATTTTTTGTTGTTTCTTTTTTCAAAAAAAATTTTTGGGTGTTTTTTGAGACATTGTCTCACTATGTAGTTCAGGTTGCCCCTGAACTCACTTGTGTAGCCCAGCCTGGTCTCAGACTCACAGCAATCCTCCTGCCTCAGTTTTCTGAGCATTGTGATTACAGGTATGTACCACCATGTCCAGCTGGTTTTGTTGTGTTTTTGAGATAGAGTCTCACCTCATGTTCCCCAGACCTGCCCCAGATTCCTGGCTGGAATGATCATCCTGTTTTAGCCTTCTAAATACCTGTGCTTGCTATTGTTTCATTCTGTAGCATGCTGGCATCAATTTATTTTCTGTCACAATGTGTAGACCGTATATATCTAGTTGCCATTGGATATTCTGTACACCCCCTTTCTCCCAGGAAAGTAAGGCTGCTTCTGGTTCTCTTGGGAGTCAGGTAATCCTGGTGTCCTCCAGAGGGAGCCCAAGGCCGAGCATTTTCAGGACTTCAGCTAGCCTCTGGTCTGCTTAACAGATCTTTTGTTGAAACTGAGCTCATTTTTTGAAGACCAAGCCCTAGTAGCCCTACTGTTTGCTCTAACCTGCCTAGATAAGAGCTGCAGCAAAGATGCAAGCGAGAAATTGGATTTCCTCAGATGACTGACTCCAAAGCTATATGACATTTCAACCAAGCACTAGAATAGTTATTCACAGCTCAGGCAGCATTTCCTCTTGGGTGTTCCTTCCAGCAGTTTCTTTGTGGCTATTATTACACAGGACAGTGTTACTATAACAATAAAAGCATCAGATGCCTCATGCAAACAAATTTAGGGAACACATCTGTCTTCAGCAGTCCTTGGATTGTGGTACTATTTATAAAATCTCTCTCTTCCTTCCTTCCTTCCTTCCTTCCTTCCTTCCTTCCTTCCTTCCTTCCTTCCTTCCTTCCTTCCTTTCTTTCTTTCTTTCTTTCTTTCTTTCTTTCTTTCTTTCTTTCTTGTGGTACCAGGGATTGAAATTTAGGACCCTGTGCTTGCAGTTATTCTACTGAGTTATCTCCCTGGCTCCTACAAAATCTTTTTTTAAATTTCTTTTTCCCTAAGATTACCAAACGGTGGGATCAGAGTGCTTATTGACACTATACCTGATTTTCATTTTAGGCAAGTTTACTGAATGAACATTTCATTTTTATTAAAAGCCATATAGGGGCTGGAGAGATGGCTCAGTAGAATAAGCACTTCCCTGGCAAGTGCAAAGGCCTGAGTTCAATCCCCGGTTCTAAAAAAAAAAAAAAAAGCCATATAGGACCAGTGCGATAGCTCAGTGGACTAAGCACCTGCTTATGCAAGTGCAGGGACCAGGGTTTGGACCCTGTTACTACATGCCATGCCAGCCCCACCCCAGGGTATGCTGAGTAGGCTATCAAGACTGAGCATGGTGACTCTGAGTGTAATCCCAGTGTTAGGGAAGCTGAAAACAAGAGGATCACTATGAGTCCGAGCTGTGTAGTGAGAACCCTGTACTATACATTAAAAAAGGTATCATATGTTAAAAAAAAAAAAAAGAAAGAAAAAAAAAAAGCCATATAGTGCAAAGTTGCTCAGGATAGACTCAAATTTGTAATCTGCCTCAACCTCCCAGAATTGTGGGATTGTAGGTGTGAATACCTGGCTGAAGCTTTTAGAATAAGGGATCTTTTCGAGAAAAAGAATCTTAGTCTTAAAATGCAAAATTGCTAGGGCTGCTTCTGTAGTCTAGAAGCAAGGAAGGGGCTGCATTGCTTTCTCTGCTGATAGGATTACCCTACTTGTATCTCCACGGCCACTAAAAGTAGTGTGAAGGATGGGTTGTGACAGTGACAGTGGCAACTGAACTGGTAACTAGGCGGTCAGGTTTTGAAACCTTGTGGCTTTGAATCCTTGTGATGATGCAGTAGTTCTGGCTGTAACCCTTCAACCACATGGAGCTGTAGTAAGCAGAAGGGGCTGCCTGTGGTGGGTCATGGGGTATTGGGTGTGGATTCATTTTTTTTCCTTTGGCAAAAGAGATACAGAATATAGTCCCAGGATAAGGAGTACCCTGCTGGATTTAATAGTTTGAAGGATAAAAATTAAAATTTTATCCATTACATAATTGAGTCTAGCTTGTTTTCACTATAGTAACAAAACTGTTTTTGAGGAGCTCCAATTATCTCCTAATTGTCAGATTCAATGGCTGTCTTCAAGTCCTTATTTTTCTGACCCTTATGTCACCTTGACACTGAATCATCTTTTCTTTCACTTGCATCTTTTTTTTTCTTTTGTCACATGTCATTTTCTTCTCAAAATGCTTCTCGGTTCTCCAAATGCTTCTCGGTTCTACTAATAATTTATCTGCCCACCTGTTTCCATTATTCTCTGAAGTCAGTTCTTCAGATCTCTGCGATTCCCTATTTCCTTGGCAGAAGCACAGAATTTGACTGTCACCTCTGAGGGCATCTGAGGGTAGGATCCACTTTGGCTTACATCTAGGTGCCCACCCTCAAGCTTCATGCACTTGTGGGTGGGTGGGGCTTGAGGCGGTTGGCTCCTGTGGTGTGAGGAGGTGGTTCTCATCGGTGGATTCGTCCACTAGGGAGCTTACAGCTAAATGTGCCTGGGAGGTGAAGGCTGGTTGGAGGAGGTGGCTTTCTGAGGGGATGGCCCAGGAAAGTCTATCCCGGTGGTATGGGAGCTGTGCATGTGTGCTACAAGGGGACATGCAGGGCTCTTTCTATTGGCACACAAGCCAAGTCACCCAGCATCAGCCCATTAGCTGAACATTCAGGATCCACTGCAGTACTGGCGCTTTGCAATGAGTAAATGAATTTGGGGTTGCACTTTGGGCACTTGGTCTCTGAAAGGCTTGCTATGACTTGTGTCTCTTCCTTTCTCCTTTGATCTCTCTCTCTGCTTCCTGCTACTATTTCATGAGGTGTTTCTCCTCTGCCATGCTGCCCTGCCTTGGAGCTCACAAATTAGAGGCTGAAACCTTTCAAACTATGAGCCAAAATAAACCCCTCCTCCTTTAATGTGTTGGCATCAGGTATTATATCTCAGTGACAGGAAAGTAACTAAGACACCCCAAATTTTGTAGTCCTAACACATTTTCCTGAAGCCCCCATCTCTACGTGTTTGCTAAATGTATCCATTTTATCATTTCGTTGTTCTCCAAACTTAACCATATCTAAACTAGATTAATTTCTCTCCAAACTCTTTCAACTTTTCTTATTTTTAAAAACAGTACCTTTGGGCTGGGGAGATAGCTCAGTAGAACAAGCACTTGCTTGGCAAGTGCAAGGGCCTGAGTTTAATCCCAGTTCCACCAATAAATAAAATAAATAAATAAATAAATAAAGTACCATGTATCTAGTTAGTAATATTCCTTAGCTATTAAGGACTGATCAGGTCTGCATTGTCCCAAATGAGTATGGCAGAGGCTAAATAGAAGAGACAAGTGGATGGTTTCAGGATTCCAGGAGGTTCAAAGCCTTCTTCACAGAATTCCAGATTTTCTCAGGGGTAAGACGAACACTGTCTCTGGGTGGCCCATATTTATTTAGTTATCAGAAGAAGGGAGAGTACTCAAGAAGGGAGGGAACAGCTCAAGGACTTTTCCAAGTAAAGCGTAAAGTTAATCCACCCCGGAATGAGATTTGAGGCTACAATCTTTATCCAGTTGAGGTTGGATCGGAGGTCCTTGCACGTGGTCTCATCTTATCTTATCCTTTGAGACTTCACGGCTGGCTTCAGCCACCATTACAGGTCTCAGTCGGACCAGTGACTCACAGAGGCTCACTTGCTATGAGTCCACCACCCATCTCCAGACACGGAGCCTAGGCTTGGGCAGACTCACAATTAAACCTGGAAAGCCAACTGGCTAACTTAAGTCCTGTTTATTTTATTTATTTATTTATTATTATTGAACTCGGGCCCTTGCGCTTGCCAGGGAAACACTTATCCACTGAGCCTCCTCCCTGGCTCCTTTAAGTCCTGTTTAGGGGCAGCTTCATAGTAGTCTTCATCGACCAAGGCTTCCCACAACTCGAAGCTTAGCATCAAATTGATGTTTTAGCCTCCTTGTATTGGTAGCCTTTTAGGCATTGGGCTTGCTTGATTTATTTCTAGCACAGTTTGATCCCTGAAATTGCACTAAATTTTCATATTTAAGCTTATATAGCCTCTCTTGCATGACCTTAGGCTCTTCCCATGCAAAGTGATCTCTTTTTCCTCTAGATTCCAGTTTGTTTTTTTTTTAACGCTATGTTTCATATTGAGCTTTCTGACACTGGTTAGCCTTAGCTTATGTGTGCCTTCAGCAAAACTGGCTAGATCAGGAATATTAGAGTTATTAAAATCCTTACACTTTTACCACCCTTCTCCCAGTATCTTTATGCAATTATGTGTCTTAATATATATTTTCAATTCAAATGATCTTCGTAGTTTAGAGACTTGCTTAAAGAATTAATGAATGATGTTAACATGATCAATGATAGTCTAAGGCATAAATATTACTGACCGTCTCTTCCAGAAATCTGGGTATAATACAACTGCCACACTGTAGTTCTTTATGACTTTTGGACAAGCTGGGTGTTTTGGTGCACGCCTGTCAGCCCAGCACTCTGGAAAGCTGAGGCAGGAGGATCACAAGTTGGAGCCTAGCATGAGCAATTTAGCAAATTAGTGAGATCCTGAAAAAACAAAAATGGGGGGGAGAAGATGGCTCAGTGGAATAAGTGCTTCCTTGGCAAGCACAAGGGTCTGAGTTCAGTCCTCAGTTCTACCAAAATAAATAAATAATAAATAAATAAAAATGGGTAGAGATGTAGTATGAAGGCCCTAGGTTCAATCCTCAGTACTGTAGAAGCAAATAAGTAAATAAAAAAGGCACTGTCTTAAATAAAATTTTAAAAAGCAGCTAAGGAGGGGTTGGGGAGATGACTCAGTAAAGTAAGTGCCTGCCTGGCAAGCACAAGGTTCTGAGTTCAATCCCTGGTTCCTCAAAAAAAAAAGCAGCTAAGGATGTATGTAGCTCAGTACAAAGGCCTTTGTTTCAATCCCTAGTTCTGAAAAAAGAGATAAGGGAATTGACCTTTCTCCTACTTGGTTCTGGATGGAAAGAAAAACAAACAAACAAACAAAACCCCAAACCCAATGACCATCCTCTTCAGAATTTATGCCAGTTTGATAAATTGAACTACATGTGTGATCAAAACCACCCATGATTAGAATAGAATTTAATGTGATACTGGGCAAATTAGGAAACCAAGTGCAGAGCAGAAGCAAGCGTGAGTCTTCCTGGAGGAATGCGCTTTATACTTCTACTTTCCTTCTTCAGTGTTGGAAATCACACTCAGGGCCCTCCATATACTAAGCAAGCTGACTGCCTATGCACTGTATCCCTAGGTGATAGAAATACACCATAAACTAGAGTCTTAGATAATTTCACATATACAGTCTCCAACACTGAAAAATAGACTATCAGTTAACATGAGTTTACTGTCATATAGTAGTGTTGGAGACTGAACCCAGGACAGGGCTGGAAGTATATTTCGGGGGTTGAGTGTTGGCCTAGTGTGATGGTTTGGGGTTTTCTCAAGGGGAACAGTAAAATACAGGACACATTTTATAAGATTGTTTCTAATCACCAAAAGAATCATATACAAAGAGTGCAGGAAATCTGCCCACACACTAAAGACTCAAGAATCCAGCTGAAGGTCTGGATCCTAATGTCCTGCATGAGTCCAGCTGAAAATCTGGAGCCATAACAATGCCTCTCACAAGTCCAGTTGGAGGCCTAGAACCCATGACAATGTCTCATGCAGGCTCACTTCACAGATTTGCCCTGAGAAGGCCCCAAGGGAGACAAATCTAGAAAAGATAAAATACAGACTAAGAAAGATGGATGAAGCATGAGAAAGCCTAACATAACTTGAGCTTGCCAGGGAAGCACTTATTCCACTGAGCCATCTCCCTGGCCCCTAGCCTAACATAACTAATTAGCATCTAAATGGGAGAAATACAATGAAGCAAGGCAACACTCAAATAAGAGTGGCTAAGTTTTTGGAATTGATGAATAAGATCCTCAGATTTGGTAACACATGAGTCCTTAGGGGAATAACAAAAATGAAAACAGCTCTGAGATATCATAAAATTATAGAATGCCAAATAGCGAAGCAATTAAAAACAGCAAAAGACCAGTCGCTCTTAGTAAATAACAGGTGGGATTACAGCGTCATCAGTGAAAGCCAGAAGACAGTGAAATAATGTCTTCTAAAAAAGCACAGGAATTGGCCAGGGAGATGGCTCAGTGGAATAAGCACTTCCCTGGCAAGCACAAGGGCCTGAGTTCAATCCCTGGTTCTGCCAAACAAACAAACAAACAAACAAAAAAAGGCACAGGAAAAAAAAAGTAAAAAACACAGGAAAATAGCTGTAAAACAGGAATTCTATGGGAATAGTTGTCCCCAAATATCTGTTCCTAATTTATTTTGTAATATAAAATTCTTGATTTTTAACAGAGCTAATAAATGTCTGGAAAAAAAAAAGAACTTTTCCTAGATTCTCTTACAGTTAGTTATATGTGGTAAATAAGTCATAAAAAATTGCCATATACACCTTTTTTTTTTTTTTTTTTTTTTTTTTTTTTTTTTTTTTTTTTTTTTTTTTTTTTTTTTTTTTTTTTTTTTTTTTTTTTTTTTTTTTGTGGTACCAAGGATTGAACTCAGGACCTTACACTTGTCAGGCAAGCACTTATTGCACTGAACTATCTTCCCAGCCACTGTCATATCTTAAGGTACAGTATTCTTGAAAAGATTGGTTATTCAAGCCTACAGGCACACAGTGGCTACTGGTGACCCCAGAGTCCTCCACAGAGAAACACGCCAGGGGAATGCAGCACTGCCCCCAGCAGATTGCAGCTGCTCGTGAGTCGTTTGGGTTCAGACATCCCACAGGGGAAGGCAGTTGGCTCTGGTAGCCATTTTCCAGAGGGCCAACTCAGCTCAGAACTCAGGGCTGTGGTGGGCTGGCTCCACCGAGCAGCTCCCGGTGTCAGGGTGTCAGGGTAAGGCAGAAATGAGTTCAGGCCAGCAGGGGCCACATTCAAGCAGTAAGGGGCACATGGACTGTGACAGGCTGAACAGATCAGCTGCCAGCCTCACAGCTGGAAGCAGCCTGAATTTCAGTGGAACTAAAGGCACAAAATTGCTGGGATATGCACTACCCTGCTGTAAACTCATGGCTGTCCTGCTGGGGTTAATCAACCTGCATCCTGGCTCTGTCTACGCATTTGTCTATCACTGGCAGCAGTGATAAACCCTGAGGTGGACATTTTTATTGTTTTTTTTTTCTTGTTTATTCTTGTTTTTATTTATTTATATTTATTTATTTTGCGGAACTGGGGATTAAATTCAGGCCCTTGCGCTTGCCAGGGAAGCGCTTATTCCACTGAGCCATCTCCCCAGCCCAGAATTTATTTATTTATTTATATTTATTTTTTTATTCTTGTTTTATAAGTGTGAACATTTACCTAGTTTTCTTGTTTTTTCTTTTTTTTTAGCTTATGTCTTCACCAGTTTCCCAAAGTCTTTGCAATCTTCCTCTGTCCTCCAACCTTGCTTCTAATCTCTTATTCTATTTTTCTCTTCTAATCTCTTTTGAATTTTCTTCCAAATATAAATGACCGTATCTAGAGCATATTTACTGTATACAATTTGCTGTTTTAGAATTTGTTATAGCAGAGGAAAGTTAACAGTTACTAGTTTATCACTTTCTAGGCTGTATCTGATGCTATTGTTATTGCTGATTATATTACTGTAGTTAAGGTATCATAATTGTTCTAATCAGTTGTTCTTCAAGGTATGCCAAAACTGAGACTGTTAAAGGGTCATAACTCAGTACCATAGGCCAATATCAAAGACCAGGGGCTAGGGAAAATAGGTAGAAACTTGCAATCCCCAATAAATTGAAGAATCAGGAGCTTGCAATAGACTCAAATCCAAAAGACATTTATACTTGGAAGACATCTCTGAGAAGTATCCATTTCCTAAGGATTGCACCTGGAATTTTTGAAAGCTACCCACTTGGACTCTCGGAAGTGGTAACAGCAGAAGTGACAAAGCACATGAATGAGTTTCTAGGAAAAAAATCAAATCAGAAATAGTTTCTCAGATAACTAGAGGTAGTGACTATAATGAAAGACACGCTTTGTGACTCTAGAGCAGGTATAAATTAAAAAAAAAAAAAAAGGAGCTTAGGAAAATGATGGAAGCTATGAACACGAAACACAGGAAAGAAATGGAATCCATGATAGATTCAAATGGGTATCCAGGAAGTGAAACATTCCATTAAAAGCAAAACGAGCCAATGTGGGGACAGAATATGAGATAATAGAAGATAAGATTGTTGGGGCTGGGGAGATGGCTCAGTGAAATAAGCACTTCCCTGGCAAGTGCAAGGGCCTGAGTTCAATCCCTGGTTCTGAAAAAAAAGAAGATAGAATTGTAGTTATCAACTAGGAAAAAAAAATTTCTTAAAAATAGCAAGAAACCAGGAAAAATAAATCCAGCAACTGCTAGATAATACACAAAAGAGTAACATAAGATTGACAGAAGTTAATGAAAAGGTGGAACATAGCACAAACAACAAAAAACCTGTTCACAGAAGTCATGACAGGGCTGGGGAGATGGCTCAGTGGAATAAGTGCTTCCCTGGCAAGCACAAGGGCCTGAGTTCAATCCCTGGTTCTGCAAACACAGAAAACAGCCCAAGCATGGAAGAATTTAGCAGGCACATGAATGAGACATAGACCTCCAATTAGCCATGATAAAAAACACACCAAGGCATGTAAATTTTTTTATTATTTTTTAAAATTTTCCATCAAGTATTGATGCATTGAACTTTAACTCCTTACAGAATATGAGGGGAAAATTTAAAAAATAGGAATAAACACATATTTTTTACACAGAAATTTAGAAATCTAACCATATACAGCATTGTAGCAGGACAGTCCTGTTACCTTTTTTTTTTTCTTGTGTCTTTTTAAAGTTTATTACCCATTAAAAAAAGAAAAATCTTTTACTTGTGAGACAGTATGGTGATAATTGGTATGCCATGACAAGAATGTATTTAGCAGACCAGAATGACAGGCATTTCAAGCAGGACCCCACTATTACACATTGCTACCTTCAGTGCAGTTGCTTGGTTCACAGGTATCAGCATGTATAGATAGATTGAGACTCCTACCAATTACCTGCTACTTTCAAAAACCTGCTGATGTTTCTCGGGATCATTGCCTTGCCAGTCTTGTGCATACAAATGGATGGCTTTGTCCCTGTCTTGTTTTTCAGCTTTTCTCCTTACCCTTTCCTCATTGTCCAATCCTCAGGTTCTGGCTTTCCTTTTAGTTGTGTTATACCTTTCTATTTGTATTTCTTCTTTTGATTTCTTATGCTAGGGAGATGATACAATATTTGCACATGTGGGTCTGGTTTATTTCACTTATGAGTATATCTTCAAGTGGCATCCACTTAAATATAAATGCTTCAAGTTTATCATTCTTTATAGCTGAGTAATACTCCATTGTATAAAAATACCACATCGCCGGGTGTGGTGGCGCATGCCTGTAATCCGAGCGCTCGGGAGGCTGAGGCAGAGGATTGTTGTGAGTTCGAGACCAACCTGAGCTACAAAGTGATCTTAAGGCCAGCCTGAACTGCAAAATGAGACCCTGTCTCAAAAAGACAAAAAAAAAAAAAAAAAAAAAAAAAAAACCCACACACACACATCTTTTTCAACCATTCCTCATGTGACAGGCACCTTGGTTGTTTCCAAGATTTGGCTATCACAAATTGTGCTGCTATAAACACAGGTGCACATATATCCCTATGATATGATGTTTTTAGTTCCTCTGGGAAAATTCCCAGTAGGGAGATAGCTGGATTGAATGGGATTTCCAGTCCTAGTTTCTTAAGGACTCTCCACACTGATGTCCATAATGGTTGCACCAGTCTACAGTCCCACCAGTAGTGGAGAAGGGTTCCCTTTTCCCCATAGCCTCTCCAACATTTGTTGTTGGTTGATTTTGTTATGACAGCCATTCCTTCTGAGGTGAGATGGTATCTCAGTGTTGTTTTATTTACATTTCACGGATGGCTAGTGATGTGCAGCATTTTTTCATATATTTATCCACTTCTTTAATTCCGTCCTCTGAGAAGTGTGTGTTCATCTCGGATGCCCATTTCTGGACTGAGTCCAGAATTTAAGGGCCCTAATGTATCTTAGTTCTTTATAAATTCTAGAGAGCAGGCTTTTGTCTGAGTGCTTACTAGTTAAGATTTTTTCAAAATTTGTGGGTTAAGTCTTAAAATTTTTAATCAAGGTTTCTTGCTGGCATTACCAAGCTTCCTGAGAATGACTCTATGGTCTGAGTCTTTTCCACTTAACCTTTTTTTTCTTTCCCTCACAAGGTCAAATACACCTTGCAGTCCATCATTCCCCCCCGGGACCCTTGGCTCCTTGCCGAGTTTTCCTCACATATATTTCCCACAGTAAATCTCTTGCATATCAACTTCTCTCCTTCCATCTCTAATGGTTCATTGTGATATATTACATTGCCTTGAGTAATCTGCTGAGCAGATTAATAAAGTTCTGGGTGTGTCTGTGGATGATGGATACATAGGCTACAAACCCAGGAGGGAAGGTCTACCCTGAATGTGGGCTGTGGTAGGTCTGTGCCCATGCAGCATTCCTTCATATGGCATGAAAGAGAAGTGAGAAAAAAAGTTAAAAAAATTTTATTGCTTGGCATGGAAGGGTTGCCAGAGAAAAGCAGGGACCCTCTGGGAGGAAGAAGTCAAGATGTTATGTGCAGCGTGAATGTGTGGTAAGGTGTCCTAACAGCTGCTGACTGGGGAAGGCTTGGCACCAGCTATAAACAAAGGAGGAAGTTCATGGTTAGACCTGGGAAAGAAAATGAAGGCCGTGTAGGAGCAGCTTGTTCTTGGTTTTAGGATCCCCACTCTGTGCAAACTCAATGCCATGATGACCCTGTGGACCACCACATGGGCACAGACCCCAGGTAGTACCAGTGAAGGCTTGTACCTCTAGTAGAATTAAAGGAAAAAGGATATCTTTCCTTTTCTTCTCTGAGGAGCTCTAGCTTTGCCATGCATGGTCTTTGGACATTTGTCTCCAGTTCCTTCAGGTTTTCAGTGCAGACTCTTCAGCCTTCTGGCACAGGCCCTCTGGATTTCTAACACAAACTCACAATGAACTCTTCAGTGAGCTCCATGCCTTTGAATTTCAGCTGGATTCTCCAGCTCCCAACCTGCAGACAACCACTTTGCAATTTCTGTCCCTCTTTCCAAAGAGGACCATTGTTGAGAGGCTGGGGAGATAGATCTGTAAGAATAAGTGCTTGCCTGGCAAGCACAAGGGCCTGAATTCAATCCTTGGTTCTGAAAAAAAAAACAAAAAATAGAAAACCAAAAACCAAAAAAAAAAAAAAAAAAAAAGAGGGCCATTGTGAGCCTACCTACTGAATCCTTTAAATAATCATATATATTCACATTAAACTTGTTTTTGTAATGAACCATAATTGATACACATTTTGGTACCACGAAAGTGTTATTGCTGAGATTCTAAGTGATCATATGGTCCAGAAGCCTTTGGAACTGGTTCATGGTAAAAGACTTGGAAAAGTTTAGAAAAAAACCTAAGGTAGAAAAGCCCTACCAGGTAGAAAAGCCCTAGATTGTTGTAAGCTGGCTTTAGTGAGGAACAAGGACTTCACTGGTAGTGAAGTCACATGAATTATGCTCTGGTGATAAATTTATCTACATTTTGCTCATGTACTGAAATTTTTTTTTTTTTTTTGTCTTTTTTTGAGACAGGGTCTCACTGTGCAGTTCAGGCTGGCCTTAAGCTCACTTTGTAGCTCAGGCTGGTCTCGAACTCACAACAATCCTCCTGCCTCAGCCTCCCTAGTGCTGGGATTACAGGCATGCGCCACCACGCCCGGCTCGCTCATGTACTGAAATTTTGCAAAAGACTGAGATTAAAGGCAGTGGGCCAATCAGTTTGGCTGAGAAAATTTCAAGGTAGGCCCATATCCATTCTGTAGCCTGGTTACTGCTCTCTGATTTTAGTGAGAGCTACTATGATAAACAGGAGCAAAAAGCCTGTTCAAATGGTTTTCAGTTTTTCCAGAAAGAAACATCCACAAGCATGGGGCAGAGAAGAGCTTGGTTGCCAAAAAGAGAAGTATTAAAAAGAAGCCAAGCCTGGCAAGCACAAGGTCCTGAGTTCAATCTCCGGTACCAAAAAAAAAAAAAAAGTCAAGAACTTTGGTTCAGGCCAATAGGAGAAATGGCTTGAAGGCTTGCCAAGAATCACCAAGACCCTTCTGCAGGCTGAGTTCAAGGCTGTGGGACTTGGCTTGAGAGAAGAGCTCCAGGGTAACCTGCTTAAGAAGGCACACTAAGGGAATTTGTTGGCCAGGATTTAGTTCACACGGCTGGGACATCCAGGCACCGAGAGGCCTCTGCAGCCATGATCTAGAAAGGCCAAGCACTGTGTCAGCTGATGGCAGAGCTTGGCATAATCTAAGTAGTACTCATTTTATACACATATAGAACACAAGAGTTGTGAGATCTTGGAGGCTTCCACCCATATTTTATTTTATTTTTTTCCACCCAGATTTTAGAAGAAGGCCTGGAGGCCAGGCAGTATACTGCTGAGAGGATGGTGAGCGCAGCTGTGAGAGCAAAGCCAGAAGTGTGCAGGAGATCCCAGAATGTTGGGGAAGACAAGTAGTATGGAATGCTCAGTGAAGCTGTAGTCAGCAAGTGGGGCTTTCCCAAAGAGTGGCCATGGAGGCTTGACAAGAAGTGTTGCAGGGAAGGGGCTACCTGAGCCATTTAGAGTTCATATCGCCACAATTTACTCGAGGTACAAGACACAGAGCTACAAGATTTAATATTTGTACTGCTAGGTTTTAATTTGCTTTGCTCCTATTGGTTCATACCTCTCTCTTTTGGTCTTGTATTTTTTTTTTTTCTTTTGGTGTAACCAGGGATTGAATGCAGGCCCTTGAGCTTGCCAGGCAAGTGCTTATTCTACTGAGCCACCTCCCCGGCCCCTGTATCTCTCTTTTGGAATGGGAATGTTTACTGAATGTAGTTGTACATCAGCAGTTTCATTTTCTTTTTGATTTGTGCAGGGGCTTACAGTTAAGAGTTTGCCACAATCTCAGTGGAGACTGTGGACTTGGGGACTTTTCAGCAGTGCTGGAACTGTTAGGACCTTGGCACCTCTTAAAGTTACACAAAATGTGCTTTGCATTAATAGATGAACATGCGCCTTCTGGGGCCAAGGGCAGACGATATGGTTATATCTTGATGTCCCTCTAAAGCCTCATATGCTCATAGGTGAGCTTCTGGAAGACGATTGGATTAGGAAGGTGTCATTGTTGACTTTCTAGTAAGAGTTGGGGTCTGCTCAGATGAGTGGGTCCATGGGATGTGCTGGGGAAAGGTAGCCTTCTGGGCTCTTTTATTCACTCTCTTTTCCAGCCACATGAGGTGAGCAGCTCATCTCTGTCAGACCTGACCATGGTGCTTTCCTGTCTTGAAGTTGGCCAACTATGGACTAAAAACATGAGTCAAAGCAAGCCTCTCCTCAGTTATGTTGTGTCAGGTAGTATGCCCAAGAGTTGAGGAAAGTGACCAAGACACTGTCTTGTTTCTCAGGGGACACAAGCTAATGCAAGAGGTACAAAGAGTAGTCCAAGAAAAATAGGCATTAAAATAGAACTTGGGGGCCTGGGGAGACAGCATGGTGGTCTAAGTGCTGGCCTGATAAGCGCAAGGCCCAGATTAAATCCCTGGCACCACATGCCACGCTGGCTCCACTTCCAGGTGCACTGAGCCAGCCACTGAATCCAGGTGTGATGGTGCACACCTGTAATCCCAGTGCGGGGGAGGCTGAGATGGGAGGATCATGCCGAGTCCAAGCTGCATAGCAAGACCTTGTACCAACTACATAAATAAAGATTTTTAAAATTATAAAAAAAAGAAAAAGGACTTGGACTAACCCATTTTCTGCTAAGCAAAAAAGACATCATTCTGGTTGATTCATAGGACATGGATAGGCCCTGGTACAAATAGCCCAGCAGCTAGAGATTTCATAGGGTGGCATGGAAGATGTTGCAATGGAAGAGAAGTCTGCCAAGTGTGATGTGAAAGATTTTGGAGGAGAAGGGAGAATACCTGCACAGACTGAGAGGTTTACCAGTTACTCCTAGTTGTATTGAGGCATTGCAGAGATAATAAGAGACTGACAGTTTCTTTATTTCTCTTTTTCTTTATTTTTTTGGTGCTGGGGATCAAAACCAGAACCTCGAATATGCTAGGTAATCACTCTACTGTTACATCCCCAGCCTAAGACTGAAAGCTTATAAGGAGTTAATGGCTAATTGCATCTTACAAAGCTATCTTACAAAAATATTTGGTTATTGTTATTGTTTGTGTCTAGATGCACCCCCAACTCTCATGTGTCACAGTTGGAGATTTTTGGGGAGGCTAAAGTAGGGTGTATGAGGATGGGATCAAGGTTATGATACTAGGGTTAAGGATATGAGTGCTACCTGCCCCAAGGGTAGGTATCCTGGGTAAGATGTAAGGGACAGAATGAGGCTTTCTGTTGGTTAGTTGTCACTGTTTTACTGCTTGCTGCCTTCTGCCTGCCTGCTCTTCATGCCCCTCTGTCATTGCCTCCCTGCCTTGGAGCCAGCCAACTATGAACTGAAACCTTTACAAACTATGAGCTAAATAAACCTTTTCTTCTTTAACTTTGGGTGTTGAGTATATTCTGTCTCAGCAATGAGAACAATAACTAAGAAGCCCATATCTCATGCAATAAAGAACAGAGTTGGCTGAGCAGTAGGGTGAAGATCTAATTATTAGACCTGCAGAACTGGAGAAACATTTGGATACCCAGCAGGCCATAAAGTCAGGGCCTAATCTGGAAAAGTCTAAAACCCAGAAATACGGAATGAGGACATCTGGTTGGTTACTCCTAAGGATCCTCATTCAGTATCCCTTCCGTCCTCTAACACTACAGAGGTGGTGCAATTTTCTCACTGTAAGAACCAACTGTCTTGGTTACTTCTCTCTTGCCGAGACAAATACCCAACATCCAAAATTAAAGAAGGAAAGATTATTTAGCTCACAGTTGTGGAGGTTTCAGTCCATAGTCAGGGTGCCTCCAAGGCAAAGTGGCATGGCACAGGGGCAACAGTTCAAAACTGCAGAAGACAGCAAAATCAACAAGAGAAAAAGGGGAGGAACAAGCCTGTTTTCCACCCTTATACAGTTGCCAGCTAACCACTTTTGCCATCTTCATGCCTTTCTCTTCCACAAGCTACAAAGTAAGAACCCTGACCCCCCCACTGAGTTAAACTTCTAAACTTCTCAAGCTGACACAATGTATCAACCATTACACTAGTAACCATTACATTAACACTTGCTTTAACTTTGCTATATCATACTGTAGTTGTTCATCTCAGGAGCTGTCCTGACGTCTGGCTCTCAAGTCAGTAACTTCAGCTAAATCTTAGTATAGCCTTGTTAGAAACATGCTGAGCCCCCTAAAGGGAGAAGCACCAAGAGAACTGGAAGAAGTGTCTTGGGTAACAGCAGAAGCCGAAGAAGAGCCCTGGTAATTAGGGTGTTTGATCAAAGAGACTGGAATGTGATCCTCTATTTAAAGAACTCATTTACTTTGGAGCACTTGCTCAGGACATGGGATTTAACACCCTATCAAAAGCTTTATGGAAAATTTGTGCTAAAGTGATTCTAAGAAGCCTAGAAAAAAGGTATCCAATACTCTGTACAGTAGAAATGCCTGAATTTCTCTTATAATCGGCAGAGGAATGAATAAAGAGGTAAAAAGAATTGATGTATTATGTACAACCAGATGTCAAAGTAGAGAATTAGGTTCCAGTGGAAAACCCAGAAGACAACATTCACTCATCCAGGTCATTAAGAATGCCTGGTGAAAGGAAGTCTGAGACTTATGAACTAGAAACTACAGCAGCAGAGACTGGTGCTGGGTGGCAGAGCACTGGTTCCTGAGGCAAGCCAGCTAGTTGGTGGCAAATTAAATGCTAACAGGCTTTTCCTTTTTTTTTTTTTTTTTTTTTTTTTTTTGCGAAACCAAAGATTGAACTGAGGCCTTTGTGCTTGCCAGGGAAGCACTTATTCCACTGAGCCATCTCCCGGACCCCAACAGTCTCTTTCTGTCTTCAAAGATTAGAAATTCCTTCTTACAGGGATAGATACATATTCTGAGTATTCTCTTTTTTTTTGACCTGCAGATTCTTATTTATTTATTGTCCTTTTTGAGACCAGGTTTCACTATGCAGTTGAACACAAGGCTGGCCTTGAGTTCACTTTGTAGCCCAGGCTGGTCTTGAATTCACAATGATCCTCTTGCCTCAGCCTTCCAGTCCTGGGATTACAGGTGTGTGCCACCATGGCTGGCTAGGCCTGCAGATTCTTGCCTGGGGCTTATAGGATAATCAGTTTATGGGCATCTAATCACATTCAGCATCGTGTCCAACCACATCACAATGAACGAGTTGTAGACTAGCCCTTTGACTATGGGATTTACTATTAGTGCCACAAAAGTGTTATCCTAAAGTGATCATCATAAAATACTGGACCAGCCTTTATAAGCAGAGAGGAAGTATAAGCGCACACATATACAGAAAACAAGTTGAAAGAATGATGTGGTATTCTTAAGCACTGCAGAATATGTATTAAATTAGACTTTTGTAGGGCCTTGTGTCAACAATAGGAAAAACAGAGGTCTGGGACTCAAGGCATGGAAACAGGAATGATTCCACTTGTCACTTCCAAATAGTGCTTTAGATCCCTTCTGGGAGATTTTGTACTGTCCATTCCTGAAACTCTAGGCTTTGGCAGAGGTGCAATTGCTGGTTTCTAACAGGGGCATGCTCCTGTCAACACTACAGCAAGAGTACCATTTCACCAAAAGTCATACATAATTGCCAGCATGGCATTTTAAATTCCTTGAGCCCATAGAGTAGCAGGCAAGAATAAACGCCACCACCCTGCAGGGGTAGTTTACCCTGATCAGCAGGAGGAGGCAGGACTGCTATTGTACTGGGGGATATGTGCTGAGCCCCAATTATGATTATCAGCTGACTGTCTCCCAGTATTGCTTGGATGGGCTGTCAGTGTGGATTCATCCCTATCGTGACTGCAGACTAAGAAGGCTATGATTACCAAGAACCCAGACTGCCTAGAAATGTAGATTTGGGCCACACCATTAGGTTTTCTGAACCACCAAGACTGCTGCAGTGATACTGGTGAGTGAGAGACTTCAGAAGGAATCATGAGGAGGGGGAAATGAGTTGCTGCTCTGAGATCAACTATAGCAGTGAGAGCTAGACGTTTTCTCATTATTCTCTCACTGAATTTCCCCTCATGAAGAAAGAACAGAAAATATGGAGGAGACTCCCTCCAAAAATTTTTTTTTGTCTTTTTGAGACAGATTCCACTATGGTCCTGATTTTTTTTTTTTTTTTTTGCGGAACCAGGGATTGAACAAGAAAAAGACTGTTAACACCTACTTTGCCACCGCTGGTCTCAGGGACCAGTGCTCTGCCAGGGTCCCAGCACTAGTCTCTGCTGTGTTTATTCTACTGAGCCATCTCCCCAGCCCTCAGATTTCACTATGAACTCACTTTGCAGCCTGGGCTTGCCTTGAACTCACAGAAGTCCCTCTGCCTCAGCCTCCTGAGTGCTGCGTTTACAGGTGTGTGCCATCATGCTCAATGCAAAGGTTTTCTTTTATCTTGCTCTTCAAATTTTGAGAAGTAGAGTTTGGGAGAACTTCTTCCTTTCCATTTCATTGAAGAGTTTGAGAAAAGCTGACATTAAATCTTCTTTAAATTTCTTGTAAAATTCTGCTGTGAATTCATCAGGACCTGGGCTTTTCTTTGTTGGTAGGTTTTTTATTACATTTTCAAATTTATTTCTCATTACTGGGTTATTCAGAGTTTGTATATCTTCTTGACTCAGCGTTGGCACTTCCATATGTACCTAAGATACATTTCCTCTGTGTTTTCATCCTGTGAGAGTAAAGATTTTGGAAGTATGTACTGATGATCTTCTGAATTTCTCTAGGGTCTGTAGTGATTTCACCAGTTTCACTCTTTATTGTATGATTTTTTTTTCCTTTTTTATTTTATTTATTTACTTATTTTTGGCGGAACCAGGGATTGAACTCAGGCCCTTACGCTTGCCAGGGAAGTGCTTATTCTACTGAGCCATCTCCCTGACCCCTTTTTTTCCTTTTTTTAAAAAAAATATATTTAGTACAGGGTCTCAGAGTCTTACTACACAGATCAGACTCAGAGTGGTCCTCCTGCTTTCAGCCTCCCAAGCGCTAGGATTACAGATGTGCACCACCACATCTTTCCTTTGTTAGATTAGGTTGGCTAGGGGTTTATCGATTTTATTTATTCTTTCAAAGAACCAACTTTTTGATTCATTTATTCTGTGTATTGTTTTCTTCATCTCTAATGTATTAATTTCTGCTCTAATCTTTATAGTTTTCTGCCTTCTTTGGGCTTTGGGCTTGACTTGCTCTTCTTTTTTTTTTTTTTGTGGAACTGGGGATTGAACTCAGGCCCTTGTACTTGCCAGGGAAGCCTGATCTCGTCCGCTCTTCTTTTTCTAGGAGCTTGAAGTGCAGTATAAGATCATTTATCTGGGGGCTGGTGAGATAGCTCAGTGATCTAAAATACCTGCTTGGGTAAGCTTAGGCAAATGCAGGGACTGGGGTTCAATCCTCAAGACCACATATTGCATGAGGGCCACTCCCAGGGTGGGCTGAGCTGACTGAAAAAAAAAAAAAGATCATTTATTTGGGCTTGTTCTGTTTTCCTAATGTGTGAATTTGCTGCTACAAATTTTCTTCTTAAAACATCTTTTATTGCATCCCACAAATTTTGATAAGTGTATCTGCATTTTCATTTGATTGTCAATATTTTAAATTTCTTCTTTAATTTAATCATGACCCACTGGTTGTTTAGGAGGTTGTTATTTAATTTCCATGTGTTAAATAAAAATTTACATGTGTTCATGGTGTTTTTATAGTTTCTTTTGTCAATAATTTCCCGTTTATATGCATAGAATAATTTCAATTGTTTTGCATTTACTTAAGAGTGCTCTGTGTGCCAGTATGTGATCTATTTATTTATTTTTGTTTGTTTGTTTGTTTTGGCTTTTTTGAGACAGGGTCTCAGTATGCAATTCAGGCTGGCCTTAAGCTCACTTTGTAGCTCAAGCTGGTCTCGAACTCACAACAATCCTCCTGCCTCAGCCTCCTGAGTGCTGGAATTACAGGCCTGCACCACCACGCCCGGCTCATGTGGTCTATTTTGGAGAATGTGCAGCTGAGTAGAATGTATATTCTGGTGTTGCTGGGTAAAACACTCTGTAAAAGTCTAATACATCAATTTCTTTACAAGTTTTGTCTATTTCTCTTATTTCTTTCCTGATTTTTTTTTTCTTAGTTGATCTATCTCTTTGTGACAACAGTTTGTTAAAAGTTCCCCATTATGGGCCATGGAGATAGCTCAGTTGAATAAGCACTTGCCTGGCAAGTGCAAAGGCCTTAGTTCAAGGCCTTGGTTCCACCAAAACAAACAAACAAATAAATAAATTCCCCCATTACTATTGTATTATTGCTCATTTGATTTCTTTTTTGTGGAACTAGGGATTGAACTCAGGCCCTGGTGCTTGCCAGGCAAGTGCTTATACTACTGAGCTGTCTCCCCCGCCCCTCATTTGATTTTTGGTGTCTGTTAAAATTTATCTTATGTAGGAAGGTACTCCTATATTGGGTGCATATATATTTGTAATTGTTATTTCTTCCTTTTGTAGTTTACCCTTAATAAGTATGTAGTGACCTTCTTTATCTCTTTGGATGATTTCTGGTTCACAGGTTATGTTATCAGCAACCAGGACAGCTACCCCTGCTTTTTTCTGATTTCCTGTGGCATGCAGGATTGTTTTATACCCTTTGACTTTTAGTTGTGAATTTCCTTTTGAGTTCAATGTGTTTCTTGTATGCAGCATATTGTTGGATTTTGTTTCTTAATCTACTCTGCCAGTGTGTTTCTTTTTATTGTTGGATTGAGTCTGTTTACACTGATGGTTATAACTGATAAGTATTGGCTTATCTTTGTCATTGTTATTTTCCTGTTATAGGTTCTGTACTTTTTCCTTCTTTTAAATTACTTGCTGTGTTTGGTGGTTGCTTTCTTTTGTTCTTGAAGCTTCAATCACGTCTGTCTCTTTCTTGAATATCTATCAATACTCTTTGTAGTTAGTTTGGTGGTCATGAATTTCTTCAATTGTTCTTTGTCATGGAAGAATCTTATTTCACCATTGAATTTGATAAATAGTTTTGCAGGATACATCAGTCTGGGTTGGAAGTTATTTTGTCTCAGGACTAGAAGTACTTCACTCCAAAGCTTTTCTTGATTTGATGGTTTGTGTTGAGAAATCTACTGTGATTCTTCTGGTCTTGCCATTGTAGGTGATCTGTTTCTTTTCTCCAGCAGCTTTTAATATTCTGTTCTTTTACTGAATTTCTGAGATCTTGATTATTATGTGTATAGATTTATTGTGATTATTGCTATGTGGAGTTCTATATGCATTGCTTACCTGTATGTCAGTTTCTTTTCTTATGTTTGGAAAATTTTCTGCTAGCACTTCTTTTTTGTTTTCTTTCTTTCTTTTTTTTTTGGCGGAACTGGGGATTGAACTCAGGCCCTTGCACTTGCCAGGGGAGCACTCATTCTATTGAGCCATCTCCCCAGCCTCTGCTAGCCTTCTGCAAAGTCTTTTTATGTTATTTATGCTGTCCCCTGCTGCTTTATTTACATCTATTATTATGTTATTTTTCTTTGCATTGTCTTGTAGCTGCTGAATTGTTATTTCCTGGTTTCTTTTTTGTTTTGCACTCATTAGCTGCAACACTGTCTTCAAGGTCTAAAAGTCTATCTTCAGTTGCATTCAAACAGTTTTGCCAGCTTTCAGTGGGATTCTTAATTTCCTGGATAGCTGTTTGAATCTGTCTCATACACTCCAATTCTTTCCTGTATTGTTCATTCAGTGTTTCCATCATTTTTCTATTCTCCTCTATTTTTTATGTCTTCTTTAGTTGTGCTGAGCAATTCTTTCACCATTGTTGTCCTTTCTTTTTGGACCTGAGAGATTATTTCTGACTTTATTTCTTCTATGGTTTGATGGACTTGTTTCTTTACTATGGTTGCTGTCATTTCAGAGATTTCAGGTGTGTGATTTCCAAGTTCTTGCATGTCTTTGTCTCTTGGATTTGTTGAGTTGGCTGAAGGACTGAGAGTGCCTTTCTCTCCTGTATACTGGCATTTTTGAAGCTCCACTAATCACCCAGATGTAGTCCCACAGGCCATCCAGAGTCTGCCAAAGTTCATAAATGGCTTCAGAAAAGTGCCATGTCTGCTTGCACTGGGCCCATAGATTGCAGCTCTCCTGTGTTCCACAGGCCACTCAGAGTCCTCCTAAGTTCTTAAAAGTTTGGACGGCTCCTGCAGAAGCTCCACGCCTGGACGCTGGGGTTTAGGAAGGTCAGCCCTTACCAGATTCTTGCAGGCATCACTTCTTAGCCTTTTGGCTAAGATTAAGTGTAGAGTCCTACAGCAGGCACAGAGTCCAACAAGGTTCTTTTTTTTCTTTTTTTTTTGTCTTTTTGAGACAGGGTCTCATTGCAGTTCAGGCTGGCCTTAAGCTCACTTTGTAGCTCAGGCTGGTCTTGAACTCACCAACAATCCTCCTGCCTCAGCCTCCCGAGCACTGGGATTACAGGCCTGCACCACCAGGCCTGGCCAACAAGGTTCTTAAATAGCCTCTGTCCTAGCCGGGCGTGGTGGCGCATGCCTGTAATCCCAGCACTCGGGAGGCTGAGGCAGGAGGATTGTTGTGAGTTCGAGACCAGTCTGAGCTACAAAGTGAGCTTAAAGCCAGCCTGAACTGCATAGCGAGACCCTGTCTCAAAAAGACAAAAAAAAAAAAAAAAAAAAAAAAAAAAAAAAAAAAAAAAAAAAAAAAAAAAAA
>PVKA01022592.1:0-36884 GCA_004027165.1 Ctenomys sociabilis | reverse complement strand
GCAGTTTGGGCCGGCCTTGTGCTCACTTTTGTAGCCCCAAGCCAGTCTTGGACTCTTAGCCATCCTCCTGTCTCAACCTCCTGTGTTACTTCTGTTCGTATTTTAACGTGGCCTTTTTCTGTACTTCAAACTCAAAACAGTTCATTTGTTTTAGGAAATTAATGAAGTATTTCAGTATTTGATGAATAAAGTAATTTCACTGATAAAAAAAAAAAAATAGCCAACTCAGTCCAAGCAAGATGTATCTCAAGACTGAGTAGCAGGACTGCTTTAGGCAATGAGATCTTACCCTGCCCTCCCACATATGATCAATTTCCAGCTTTCCTTTGTCATTTTATTGTGTGGATGCTGGTCTTTCTGTTACCATTGTAGAAAATGTTTGGAGAAGTCTGTTGAAGATCTTTTTACTCATAGTGCTAGTCCAAAGATTTTTGATATTTGTATTCAGCAATTTAACCCTATGCAGTCCAGTTGTCATTAGCAGTAGTGAGTTGTTATTACAGCTGGCAACTGCTAGAAGTTGCTAGTGATTTGAGCCTTTTACAGATTAACACATTATTATGGCATTAGTTTTCATGTCTTTTGTTTACACTTTTCTGCTATAAATTTTAGCAAGAGCTATATAAATAAATAAGTTTTGGCTATCTATCAAGGCCAGTTAAATCTCCTCAGGATGTACTTGCACTTAGCATGAGCTGAGCATGCGATGAGCATGAGCATGACATGGGCTTAGCCTGTTCTCTGCATGAGTGGAGCATGCCCTGCGCATGTGCTTAGCACCATCAGAGCATTTACTGGGCCTGCATTGAGCATGACATTACCATGCAATTAGCATGTGCTTTGCATGTGTGGAGGATGCACTGAACATGCGCTTATCATGAGCTTAGCATGTGCTCAGAATAAGCTTAGCACGTGCGGAAAATGTGTTGATAAAGTGCTGAGCCATCACTGAGAATGCGCTTAACATGAGCTGAGCATGCCCTGACCATCAGCTAAGCATGCACTTAGCATGAGTGAGCATGCTATAAGCATGAGCATGCTATGCGCTTAGCATGTTCTCTGCATGTGTTGAGCATGCCCTGCACTTGCGTTTAGCATCACCTGTCCTGGGCCTGCATTGAGCATGAGCTTACCATGCCCTTAGCATGTTCTTTGCATGCGTTGAGCATGCACTGGGCATGCACTTAGCATGAGCTTAGCATGTGCTGAGAATAAGCTTACCGCATGAGGAAAATGTGCTAAGAGCTGAGTCATCATTGAGCTTGCGTTTACCATGAGCTGAGCATGCGCTGATCATGAGCTAAGGATGCACTTAGCATGAGCTGAGCATGCGATAAGCAATAGCATGCCATGCACTTAGCATGTTTTCTGCATGTGTTGAGCATGCCCTGTGCATGTGCACAGCACCACCCGAGCATGTATTTTGCCTGCAATGAGCATGAGCTTACTATGTCCTTAGCATGAGCTTAGCATGTGCTGAGTATGAGTTAGCACATGTGGAAAATGTTCTGACTAAGTGCTGAGTGATCATTGAGCATGTGCTTATCATGAGCCGAGCAAGCCCTGACCATGAGCTAAGCATGCACTTGTCATGAGCTGAGCATGCGATGAACATGAGCCTGCCATGCACTGAGCCTGTTCTCTGGATGTGTTGAGAATGCCTTGCGCATGCACTTATCACCACCTGAAGATTTACTGGGCCTGCAGTGTGCATGAGCTTACCATACCCTTAGCATGTGCATTGCATGTGTTGATCATGCACTGAGCATGCCCTTAGCATGAGCTTAGCATGTGCTGAGTATGAGTTAGCACATGTGGAAAATGTTCTAAGTGCTGAGTGATCATTGAGCATGCGCTTATCATGAGCTGAGCAAGCCCTGACCATGAGCTAAGCATGCACTTAGCATGAGCTGAGGATGCGATGACCATGACTGTGCCATGCGCTTAGCATGTTCTCTGCATGTGTTGAGCATGCCTTGCATATGCGCTTAACACCACCTGAGCATGTACTGGGCCTGCATTGAACATGAGCTTACGATGCAATTAGCATTTGCTTTGCATGCGTTGAGCATGCACAGAGCATGCACTTAGCATGAGCATAGCACGTGCTCAGAATGAGCTTAGCGTGAGTGGAAAATGTGCTAAGTGCTGAGTCATCACTGAGCCTACGCTTACCATGAGCTGAGCATGCACTTAGCATGTGCTGAGCATGCAATGAGTATGAGTGTGCCATGTGCTTAGCATGTTCTCTGCATGTGTAGAGTATGCCCTGCTCATGCGCTTAGCATCACATGAGCATGTGTTCTGCCTGCAGTGAGCATGAGCTTACCATGCCCTTAGCATGAGCTTAGCATGTGCTGAGAATAAGTTAAGCTCGTGCGGAAAATTTGCTGACTAAGTGCTTAGTCATCACTGAGCATGCGCTCATCATGAGCTGAGCATTTGCTGACCATGAGCTAAGCATGCACTTAGCATGAGCTGAGCATGTGATGAGCATGAGCATTCCATGCGCTTAGCATGTTCTCTGCATCTGTTAAGCATGACCTGCACCTGCTCTTAGCACTACCTGAGCAAATACTGGGCCTGCAGTGAGCATGAGCTTAGCATGTGCTTAGCATGTGCTTTGAATCTGTTTAGCATGCACTGAGCATGCACTTAGCAGGAGCTATGCATATGCTGTGCCTCCAGTGAGCAAGAGTTTAGGATACCCTTGGCATGTGCTTGGCATGATGTTTACATGTGCTTAGCATGAGCTGAGCATGCATTGACCAAGAGCTAAGCATGCACTTAGCATGAGCTGAGCATGTGATGAGCATGAGCATACCATGCACTTAGAAAGTTCTCTGCATGTATTGCCCATACCCTGTGCATGCGCTTAGCACTACCTGAGCATGTACTGGGCCTGCAGGGAGCATGAGCTTACCATGCACTTAGCATGTGCTTTGGATATGTTGAGCATACAACTAGCATGTGATTAGCAGGAGCTGAGCATACGCTTCGCCTGCAGTTAACATTAGCTTAGCATGTGCTTAGATTGTTCTCTTCATGTGTGGAGCATGCTCTGCACATGTGCTTAGCAGGAGTTGAGCATGTGCTGACCATGAAGTAAGCATACACTTAGCATGAGCTGAGGATGTCATGAGCATGAGCATACCAAGAGCTTAACATGTTCTCTGCATGTGTTGAGCATGCACTGAGCATGCACTTAGGAGGAGCTTAGCCTATGCAGGGCCTGCAGTGAGCATGAGCTTAGCATGCACCAGCATGTGCTATGCCTGTGGTGAGCATGGAGCGTGCATGCCATTAGCAGGATCTGAGCATGCGCAGGACCTGCAGTGTGCATGAGCTTATATTGCATTTAGCATGTGCTAGGCATGTGTTGAGCATGTGCAGCGCATTCGCTTTGCAGGAGCAGAGCATGCACTGGGCATGCAGGGTGCATTAGTTTATCTTGCACTTAGCATATGCTTTGAATATGTTCATCATGCACTGAGAATGCTCTTAGAAGGAGCTGAGCCTATGCTGGGCCTGCAGTGAGCATGAATGTAGCATGCACTTAGCGTGTGTTATGCATGTGTTGAGCATGCGCTGCACATGCTCTTAGCACGTGCTGAGCAGGCGTGAGGCCTGCAGTGAGCAAGAGCTTAGCATATGCTTAGCATGTGATGGGCATGCCCTGCACATGCAGTTAGCAGAAGCTGAGCATGGGCTGGGATTTCAGTGAGCATGAGCTTATCTTGCACTTAGCATGTGCATTTCATGTGTTGAGGGTGCACTGAGGATGCAGTCTGCATGAGTTTATCATGTGCAGAGAATGAGTTTAGCATGTGCGGAAAAAATGTGCTAAGTGCTGAGTCAGCACTGAGCATGCGCTTACCATGAGCTGAGCATGTGCTGATCATGAGCTAAGCATGCACTTAGCATGAGCTGAGCATGTGATGAACATGAGCATACCATGTGCTTAGAATGTTCTGTGCATGTGTTGAGCATGCCCTGTGCATACACTTAATGCTACCTGAGCATGTACTGGGCCTGCAAAGAGCATGAGATTACCTTGCGCTTAGCATGTGCTATGCATGTGTTGAGCATGCACTGCACATACGCTTAGCAGGAGCTGAGCATGCACAAGGCCTGCAGTGAGCAAGATATTAGCATACACGTAGCATTTTCTGGGCATGCATTGAGCATGCCCTGTGCATGCACTTACCAGCAGCTGAGCCTATGCTTGGCCTGCAGTGAGCATGAGCTTACCATGTGCCTAAGATCTGCTATGAATGTGATGAGCATGCAGTGTGCATGTGATTAGCAGGAGCTGAGCATGCGCTAGACCTGCAGTGAGCAGGAGCTTAGCATATGCTTAGCATTTGCTGGGCATGTGTTGAGCATGCCCTGTGCAGGCGCTTAGCACAACCTGAGCATGTACTGGGCCTGCAGTGAGCATGAGCTTAGCATGCGCTTAGCATGTGTTATGCATGTGTGGAGGATGCATGAACACGTGCTTAGCAGGAGCTGAGAATGCACAAGGCCTGCAGTGAACAACAGCTAAGCATATGCTTAGCATGTGCTAGGCATGTTGAGCACGGACTGAGCAAGCGCATAGCAGGTGCTGAGCCTACGCTGTGCCTTCAGTGAGCAAGAGTTTAACATATCCTTAGCATTTTCTGGGCATGCACTGACCAACAGTTAAGCATGCACTTAGCATGAGCTGAGCATGTGATGAACATGAGCATACCATGCACTTAGCATATTCTCTGCATGTATTGAGCAAACCCTGCACATGCACTTAGCACTACCAGAGCATGCACTGGGTCTGCAGTGTGCATGAGCTTATCTTGCACTTAGCATGTGCATTTCATGTGTTGAGCATGCACCTAGCATGTGCTTAGCAGTAGCTGAGCCTCCGATTCGCCTGCAGTGAGCATTACCTTAGCATGTGCTTAGAATGTTCTCTGCATGTGTTAAGCATGCACTGCACATGCGCTCAGCAGGAGCTGAGGATATGCTTTGCCTGCAGTAAGCGAAGCTAAGCATATGCTTAGCATCCACTGGGCATGTGTAGAGAATGCACTGTGCATGCTCTTAGCAGGAGCTGAGCATGTGCTGACCATGAGCTAAGCATGCACTTAGCATGAGCTGAGCATGTGATGAGCATGAGCATACCGTGTGCTTAGAATGTTCTGTGCATGTGTTGAGCATGCCCTGTGCATAGGCTTAGTACTACCTGAGCATGTACTGGGCCTGCAGTGAGCATGAGCTTATCTTGCACTTAGCATGCGCTTAGCATGTTCTCTGCATGTGTTCAGTATGTCATGCGCATGCTCTTAGCAGGAGCTGAACATCCATGAGGCCTTCAATGAGCATGAGCTTACCATGCGTTTAGCATGTTCTACGCATATGTTGAGCATGCACTGCGCATGTGCTTAGAATCAGATGAGCATGCGAAAGACCTGCAGTGAGCATGCACTGAGCATGTGCTATAAATATGTTGAGCATTCACTGATCATGCGCTTAGCATGAGCTCAGCCCGCGAAAGAACTGCAGTTAGCAAGAGCTTAGCATACATTAGCATATGATGGGCATGTGTTGAGCATGCACTGCGCAAGCGCTTAGCAGGAGCTGAGCATGTGCTGCGCCTGCAGTTTGCATGAGCTTATCTTGGACTTAGCATGTGCTTTGAATATGTTGAGCATGCACTGAGCATGGACTTATCATGACATTAGCATGTGTTGAGAATGAGCTTAGCTTGTTTGGAAAATGTGCTAAGTGCTGAGTCATCACTGAGCCTACGCTTACCATGAGCTGAGCATGAGAGTACCATGTCCTTAGCATGTTCTCTGCATGTTCTGTGCATGGGTTCAGCATGCCCTGCACATGCGCTTAGTATGAGGTCAGCATACCTGAGGCCTGAAGTGAGCAAGAGCTTAGCATAGGCTTAGCATGTGCTGGGCATATGTTGAGCATGCCCTGCGCATGCGCTTAGCAGGACCTGAGTATGTGCAGGGCCTGCAGTGTGCATGAGCTTACGATGCTCTTAGCATGTGCTTTGCATGTGTTGCACATGCACTGAGCATGCGCTTAGCATGAGCTGAGCATGCGCTAGGCCTGCAGTGAGTAACAGCTTAGCATACATTTAACATTACTTTGTATGTTTTGAGTATGCATTGAGCATGTGCCTACCACGAGCTGAGCATTCGCTGACCATTAGCTAAGCATGCACTTAGCATGAGCTGAGCATGTGATGAGCATGATCATACCATGCACTTAGCATGTTCTCTGCATGTATTGAGCAAACCCTGTGCATGCACTTAGTACTACCTGAGCATGTACTGGGCCTGCAGGGAGCATGAGCTTACCATGCACTTAGCATGTGCTTTCCATATGTTGAGCATGCACCTAGCATGTGCTTAGCAGTAGCTGAGCCTCCGATTCGCCTGCAGTGAGCATTACCTTAGCATGCGCTTAGAATGTTCTCTGCATGTGTTGAGCATGCACTGCACATGCACTCAGCCGGAGCTGAGCATACGCTTGGCCTGCAGTAAGCAAAGCTAAGAATATGCTTAGCATCCGCTGGGCATGTGTAGAGAACGCACTGCGCATGCGCTTATCTGGAGCTGAGCATGCGCTGACCATGAGCTAAGCATGCACTTAGCATGAGCTGAGCATGTGATGAGCATGAGCATTCCATGCGCTTAGCATTTTCTCTGCATGTGTTGAGCATGCACTGAGCATGTGCTTCGCAGGAGCTGATCATACGTGGGCCTGCAGTGAGCATGAGCTTACCATGCACTTAGCATGTTCTGCTCTGGTCAGATCTGCACTAGTCTTCTCCAATCTGGTCCGGTCTGGTCTCATCTGCACCGGTCTGAACTGGTCTGTTCTAGTCTGAAATAGTCTGGGCCGGTCTGAACTGTTCTGGTCAAAAGACAACATCATGATTGAGAAGTCAGAGCCTAAAGTGTGTATGAAGATAACTTTTTCTGTGTGGCCTGAAAATTAAAGACTAAGTAGCAATTCAAAACTTTGTTGTATGAGTAAACACCGTGGAGGAATGAGAACACGGACACAGGTACCCACAACAGCCTGTTTAGTGTTATGCTCATCATTCTCTTGCCTCCTTCATTCATGTGCAGATGCAGAGACAGAGCCCACCCACCCCAACCAGAGGCCTTTCTAAGCATAGCACAGGAGGTGCAGATGAAGGAGCGGATGGAGACGATCCAGATGATGGGGGCCATGATGTTGTTGATCTTCTGCCAAGGACAGAGATCAGGTAGGTTTCACTCCAAGGAGCAATTTGATTCATTGGGCTAATTTCTCAATGGTACCTTCTTGTTTTTCATTCAGTGGAAGAAACTTGTGGAGTCGAGAATTACAAGTTATGTCTTGTTTTTCAGTGATAAAATTACCTCAGACTTGGTGTTGAAGATTGGTGACAAGAACTGGAAGATCAGAAAGGAAGGACTAGATGAAGTAGCAAGTATTATCAATGAAGCAAAGTTTATCCAACCAAATATAGGTGAACTTCCAACAGCTTTGAAGGGTCGACTCAACGATTCAAATAAAATCCTGGTATGTAAAGCCTTTCCTTTTCACCCCTGTCATCTTGCTGTAGGAGTTCCCTTTTCAATGAAGTCTTCACTATTAAAAACTTAGTGATCACTCTATTTTGCACTAGAAATACTGTCTTTTAATTTCTAAAGTGTATCTCAGGATAATTCAGGTCTATTAATCAAGCTTTCATAAGTTTCAGAATTTGCTTTTTATAGGAATCTAATATTAAATACCTGTGTATGAAAGTATTTATACAGAAACATACCTAATTTCTAATTTTTCAATTTGGATTTTTGTAAGAGTTTTGTTTGTTTGTTTGTTTTGGGTTTTTCTCTTTCTTTGGTGCCAGGGATTGAACTCAGGACCTTATACTTGCCAGGCAGGCATTTATGCCACTAAGCTGTGTCAGTTTTCTCAGACTTAAAGCTTCACTTTAAAATTGTAAAGTAAATAAAAGTGTAAATTACTATGACTGGTGCTCTGAAATTCTTATAACACAGTTTTTTGAACTGATGATAAAAAGAGAGATATATCCAGGTTCAGTGGCTAAAGCCTCCAGTCCTATTCATTTGGCAGGCAGAGAGGCAAGAAGACTGAATGTTCAAGGCCAGCCTGGACCTGCATAGCAAGGCTGTGTCTTAAAACAAGACAAAACCAAACAAAGGACTTTGGTTGTAGATGGTGTTAGAGCACCCCTGGGCTCCATTTTTGGTACAGAAGAAAATAAAGAAATAAAAGGCCTGAAAATTATTCATAAACTAAGTAGAAAGAGATCACAAGGGAATTTCCTTGTCTCACAGAAATCTATATTGACTATAACAAGTCATACAAAAACTTTTGAGTATAGCTTGCCAATGGTTTGAACATAAAGCATTGTCTTTTCCACTCAGGTGCAGCAGGCACTGAATATCCTCCAGCAGCTAGCAGTAGCCATGGCCCAAACATCAAGCAGCATGTAAAGAACCTGGGAGTTGTTATCATCACAGTCCTTGGGGACAGCAAGGTAAGCCAACTCTATTCACAGTTCTACTCAAGAGTAGGCCAGTCACATTCTCGAATTAAGCATAGTTCTCTTTTCTAGAGTACCTGTAAACCTTTCCAGGCTTATACAGATGAGAATATTGGACAACAATTAATACGTTTATAATTCCAGCTGGTATTAAGGGTGCTAGATATATCATTTACTAGCTTTATGACCCTTTCATGGTTGTCCCCTCTAAGGTTCAGGGTTTTTTTATCTGTGAAATTTCTTTCTTAGAGAATTGAATGTATAAGGCACATTATATTGTTCCTCTTTGATGTATTATGCACTTAGTAAATGGCTGCTATTTATGTTTATTATCATTATTAAAGGTTCACTCTAGTGAATAATTATATGAGTCTGGGGATTTTGAGTTTTTCTTACTCTTTTTGTCTCTGAACTACTAGGGTAAAGTCTTCTGGAAGATACAAGTTCAGAAGACCTTGTATCTATAAATATCTATCTGTACAACTTCTCAAACTTCTCTTGTAAAAGTCACTTATTTAAGTGTGATTGAGGGTTACAACACACCTTTTCTACTTAGCCATACTCTAAGTATTTTCTCTGTTTATGTGTAATTCATTTAACTTGAGGAATTGAACTATTCTTAAATGTCTCATTCTCTAAATACAAATTAATATGACATAATTTAAATAGTTGCAAGGGCAGTTATTTTAGTCTTAACCATTTTGAATACTCTAACCTGAAGAATGCTCAATTCTTTAGCAGAAAATCATAAATTCTTTGGAGATTCAGAAAATAAAAATTTGAGGTGCTGGGAAGATGGCTCAATAGAATAAGCACTTGCCAGGCAAGTGCAAGGATCTGGGCTCAATCCCTGGTTCCACCAAAAAAAAAAAAAAGAAAAGAAAAGAAAGATTTGCAACTTTATCATTCTGATATGATATTTTATGGATAGAGCAATGACTTACCTGATTAACTGAGTTTACAAGTTTTTTTTATTTAGCTTTATATACTACTTTTCCTTGTAGTTTTTGCACAATGATACAACTAGTATCTGGGTTCAGAAAAGATAGTTCCAAGCATGTCTGTACAGATCTTAGAGAAATTTTTCTTCACAGTCATAAAATAAAGTCATCCCCCTTCAAGCTCTAGACTGTAGTTGCTAATTATTTTTGCCAATTCTCTATTCAGAAAAATGTTCGTGCTGCTGCACTAGCAACTGTGAATGCTTGGGCCGAGGAGACTGGCATGAAAGAGTGGCTGGTGGGAAATCATCTTTCTGAGGCGCTCAGAAAGGAAAATCCTTTCTTACGGCAAGAGGTTAGTAATATAAATTAATCATATGCTTTATCCGTTTCTTTACCTCTTTATAGGCTAGAACCCATCTAATATATGTTTATATGGTTTAAATGAGTTTATCACAAAATTTAAGGAAATGAAACCCAATACCTGATATTTTGTGTTTATGTGCTTCTTTATATTTATACCCCCCTCTATTCACCACATTTTATTTATTATTATTATTTTTAATTTTTTATTGAAGAACAAATAGCAATGAGTCAGTTTCAAGACAAATTAACAGGACAGATTTGAGAAATTGATACATTGCAAAATGTGTTTGCTATATGTGAAGTCTGCATTCACCTTAGAGAGTAATCTTCATTCTTTTTCATTCAACCCTTCCAGTATGAAACTAATTTGTGTAGGATTTTGTATACAAAAACAAACAAACTTGAATCTTTAACAAAGCTAAAGTTTTGTTCTAACAAGAAAGTATGTAACATCCATTTTAGGAGAATTTAAAATAGATGGGGGAAGTTAGTCGCTAAATTGTGAAACCTCAGAATGAATAAATGTAATTGCATCTGAACTCTGTGACTATAATCCATTAACTGCACATGAAGCATTGTTCTCTAACACACGTCCGTTTCTACCTAGAAAAATAAACATAAAGATCCACTACTTTTTTTTTTCTCCTGGATACACTTCTTTGGATTCTGTGAAATAAAATTAAACATAAGAAATGAAAAATCTATCCAAAGAAAGCCTGGAATTATAGGATCGAGCTTACTAATGCACCATGTGAGAGACAGCCTGCTGAGTTTTTAAGAGCTTTTTTAGTGTAAACCATGATTTTTGGAAATTGTTGAATTATTTAGTATGGTTATTGCCTGCTTTACACCAACACACTCATTCTCCTGTTTTCCTACACCAATTTTCAGTTGAGCAGAAAAACACACAATTGTCAGTCTCTGGGAATGCAAAGAGATAGAATGTTCCCATTATATTTTTTCTTTATTGCATTAATCAAGACTTGCTATGGACTTCTGCAATACTTCTGATTCTCTGGAGTCTACTTTATTCCCTGAGAACATAAGAGTCATAAGATGGACAGAAATATGCTAGATTATACCTCCTTCATGTTTGACAAAATGTGTTGAAGTGCTTGTGCTTTAATATAATAGATGAGCAAAACACTTTGAAATTTCAAAAAGAAAGAATGGCTATGATAAGGAAATCAACCAACAACAAATGTTGGAGAGGTTGTGGGGAAAAGGGAACACTTCTCCACTGCTGGTAGGAATGTAGACTGGTACAACCATTGTGGAGGTCAGTGTGGAGACTCCTCAAAACAGTAGGACAAGAAATCCTATTCAAGCAGGCTATCTCCCTAGTGGGAATTTTCCCAAAGGACCTGGAAACATTGTATGAAAGAGATATATGTGTACCTATGTTTAAAGCAGCAGAATGTGTGCTAGCAAAATCTTGGAAACAACTAAGTTGTCCATCACATGAGGAATGGTTAAAGAAGATGTGGTATTTCTATGTAATGGAGTATTACTCAGCTATTAAGAATGATAAGTTTGAAGCATTTATACTGAAGTGGATGCCACTTGAACATATACTCATAAGTGAAATAAACCAGACACACATGTATAAATATCATATAGTCTCCCTAGTATAACAAGTGAAAAGCAGAAATACAAAAGGAAACGTACAACAACTAAAATTAATTGAGTCAGATAAGGCAAAGTGAATGGCATATGCTGCAGGATACTAATCAGCTTTTCTTCTGGATGGTTAACAACCTAAGTTCACAAGTCAGAGTTGGAGAAATAGAAGAGCCACAAGACTAGCCAACATTTTGGCCCTAGCCTTTCAAGGTCAGTGAAGACTCAGGATGTAAGATAACCTGTACTGCAACATCATGAAACTCAGGTGAGCTCCAAGTTTTCTGAACAAGGAGATTATGAGGCCACAGAGGAAAGAGAGTGAAGTCCTATAATGTGCCTGGGGAGAGTCACATGAAGAGAAATCTTTCTCTCAAGCTCACAGAGAGCAAACTGGTCAAGCATTGACCATGACTCATCCACATGGATGACACAGAGAAAGGATCTACAGAATAATGTACAGGACTACAAGATAAACCCTGAGACAACTTCACTGACCACATAAGAAATATAAAGTTCATGTGTTGGTATATAAGTCTTGATCTGTCTAGGTCTTAACCATCCAGCAGAAAAGTATAAAAATGAAGTATACATCGTGGGGCCATAATATTAAGCTGAGCTGTAAATGGCTATGGTCGACAACTTCCTTGAATAACTCACTATTGTTGTCGAATGCTGGACTGTGTTGGATTGTGGTGTCGAGTTCAAGCACCTAAGTTAGTTGAATGACAATGGAGTGCCCACCTTTGACAGGTGTAGACAAAGGAAGGCATGTAGAAAGAAAAAATCATGATGTGTGTGTATAGACAGTACAGTTGGGATAGATAACACTGTGCTTCTACATAATCCTATGAGAGGCAAGATCTGCACTAATGGTGGTTGGACAGGATATTACGTCAGCTTCTAGTACTATGGTCATCCACTAGGAAAATAATTATTGAATTTTTGATATAATTGATGTATAAAAAATAAGATAAGGAAGCAGCTACACTCTTAATTTACTGATAAGAGACATCTGCTAAAATAGTATCTGTAAATATAATATCATGTATGCACCTTGTATGATACCAAAACGTTATGAAAACAGTTTGCAATGTATTAATTTATCGAATCTGTCTTGTTAAGTTGTCTTGAAACTGTCTGATTGATATTTGTACTTCAATAAAAGAAAAAATAAATTTAAAAAATAGAGAAATGACAGTGATTAAGCATATGTGGCTAATGTTTTAAATGGTTACTTTTCTGATCATTTTTCTGTAGGGCCTCTTATCAGAACTTTTACATAATTGTGATGGACAACTGAAAGGGGAAGTAGCCCAGATGGCAGCTTATTATGAACATCGTCTACAGCTGGGTACCAAAGCCATTCATCACTTAGAAGCATTTTTGTCCAAATTTATGGCAATTTATAAGAAATTCATGGAGGATGAACTGGAAGCATGATGTTCTGATTTCAATCAATGATTCTACTATTTTTCAGAATCTGCCTCCATAGAGTTTATATTGGGAGAGGCATTGGTAAAATAAACTACTTAGTCTTTTCTTACTTGTGTTTTTTAATGTTTCTTCTGTGAACTGCAAATTATTACTCATTGTGTTAGATAATTGTCTGTATAGTATTTAAATATATTGAAAGGGCACAATTAGAAACTATAGAGTCCAGGAAAATGACTGGTTTACTTTAAACATTTGTTTTTCAAGTATACATTGTGTGATCCTTCTGTTTCCTTCTGTCTAATTTCTCACCTTTTGATGGAAATTTACACTTACAGATTATTTTCAACAGGGAATTAATTTTTTTGCAGGGAATAAAGAATTCTAAAAGATCATGAGTATATTTCAGTGATTCAGATGAAGATTTGTCACTAAGGAATTCTTGGACTCGTAATGCTTATTTTTCATCATGTCTTGGTGTCTCATCAATTTCATTTTGTAGTTTAGAAATTGATCCCATAGATGTATGTGTAAGCTTATCCTTGCTCTCATGCTGGTTTTAAATGCCCAGCATTTTCCAGTTTAATTTCTGATGCCTCACGCCACACATATGACTTAGCTGGTGAAGGTACATATGTTGTCTTTTTCTAGTGAAGTCTAGATATTATCCAAAAAAGTTATAAATTTGCCTTGTTCCTTGTACAGAGTGAGATCTATTACTGTGACCACAAACATCCTTGAATGTGTAAAGCTATAATTTTTATTGACCAAGATCTATGGTTTATATTTGGTTTTAGTGTGTACTCCAATGGTTAATTTTTTGAAATTTGATCCTGATTGTGAACTATTTCAGGAGGAGGGAAACAATCCTAGATCATGTTTAGAGGTGGAGTTTTATGGCTAAATTAGGATTAGATAAGATCGTCAGAGTGGAGCGCCATGTATGAATTATGGGTGACTATAAGGAGAGATTCTAGGAGATTCCTTTAGGTCTCTTTCTTTTGTCATGTGATATCCTGTGCTACCTCAGGACTTTACCAGCAAGGTCAAGAGATAACACTCCTTGCTCCTGTACTTTCAAAACCATGAGTCCATTGACTAAGTTACCAAGCCTTAGATATTTTGTTACAGTAGTGAAAGGTAATGGATTAGCATAAGTGACAAGTGCATGATCGCATCACAAGGAAGAGTAGACTGTAGTCCTACTATTTTTACCCAAAGCCAAACTACTTTAAAGAGTAAACATTTTTCACCAAGTTGTCTGACCTTGATCAATTGTTAGTGTCAATCTTGGTTACTTTTCTCTTGTTGCCCAGAGAAAATACCTGACATCCAAAACTAAATATGGAAAGGTTTATTTAACTCATTTGGTGGTTTCAGTCATACTTGGCTGGGTCCAAAGCAGTGTGGCACATGGCAGAGGTCAGCAGTTCATGGTGGCAGAAAACAAATTAGTTGCAGTGGAAGAAAGGAGCTTGAGAGCAGACCTCTTTCTCTCCCTCATATTGTACGCAGGCTACCAGCAACCTTAGGTGGATGTAGCACTCACACTTATAATACCAGTATTTGTCCATGAATCAGTCAAAAGCTCTAGAAACGTACCTCCATGATTCCATGAGGCTTTGTGGGGGGCATCTAGAAATAAACCATACCAGTGCCCTAAAGTAACTTTTTTATGATTTTATTTATATTTAGACATTGCTGCACACGAAAATCACCTCTTATCTTCCTGTTTTCACTAGCAGAAATATATTTTCACCAATTGTTTATCTTTGCATGTTTTAGATTCACGTTTCAGTAGGTTATTATTTTACTTTAGCCTGAAAAAAATATCTTTGGCAATTCTCAGAAGGTAGGTCTAGTGATGAATTTTAAGAATTTTTGGGATTTTCTTTTTGCCCAATTTTTATTTTGTGTTCTTTTTAAAAAGGATTTTTAATAGATTTAGAGCTTTAAGAAGCATTTTTGTTCTGCTGTTTGGATTTTTCTTTTTTCATATATACTTTATTTTGTCGTCAGAATTGAATTATTTTTGAAAAGAGACCTGTCATTCTACCCATTTTCTACCATATTTTTAAAAAATTTACTTTCTATAGCTATTTTAAAGATTTTTTCCGTTTCTTTGATTAGTTATAATCAAAGATTTATGTGTTCATGGATTTGACCAAATTGGGAAAAATTAGCCATTTTCTTCAAATTTTTTCTATCATCTCTTCTGAGACTAGTTTCAGCTGGGGAGATGGCTCAGTGGAATAGGTACTTCCCTAGGAAGCACAAGGGCCTCAGTTCAATCCCTGGTTCTACCAAAAAAAAAAAAAGAGAGAGAGAGAGTGTGTGTGTGTAGTTACATCTGTACTCCATGAAGTCCTATAAGTCACAATCTTTCTCCCTGGATAGCATTAAAAAGGCTGTGATTTACTATTATAATGTGATGTAAATAACACCTTTGTTCCTAGGATTTGAGGTCCATCAGAAGGAAAACTTGTTTGTCTGGGTTCACTTGAATTGAGTAATGATACTGTAAATGTTACTTCCAAATTACAGTACCCTAAAATGTGAAATACATCCTTTAGAAAATAAAAAAACAAATCCAAAAAAAAAAATTAGCTTTAAAAGTTACAGAATTTCTGTTATGCAAATATATACTTAGAAGTGACCTTGTTTCTATTTCTAAAATGATTAGACTGAATAAATGAAGATATCTTCAGCTCTAAGAATTTGACTCCTTAAATATATGTGGATGATTCCAAGTTCATGTAGGTATTACTTCTAATTATTTTTTTCAATATCAAGGTATTTTCCTGAAAGTGTTTATGTAATAAAAGTAATTTTATATAAAAATTAATAGTTCATTGAATTCTCTGATACAGACCATTTATTCTCTAATAAGATTTTTAAGGTATCCACAAATTGTGATTTTGAAGCATTTAAGGAATGAAAAGAAGTTTGATCTTTGCTCCAAGTACCTGTAGTACTGTTTTCAGTTATATATCAGCAGCAAGACTTGATGAAGAAATAGTCAAAAGAGTCTATATGGACCATTCTCTGCAAGGTCATCTTCCTTAGGTGAATTCATCTTCCAAAGATGAAAAAAGAAATGCATTTATTCTCAATTTTCCAGAGATATATTCTGAGCTTTCTTTAAATGTTTTTGACCATGTATCTTGTATATTTTTAGTATTTCCCTGTATTATACACTTCATTCTACTGACTTTGTAACTCCTTAAGCTACTCATTTTATTATTATTTATTAAATAAGGAACCAGAAAATGACTACATATAAAGGATTCAGGATTCACTTAAATCATGAATCATGATTCACTTAAAGGTCATAGTCTCACTTAAATCCTTTCCTGAGCAAGGGAAACTAATCAACTAACTAATCTAACATCTGAATTCCCTAAACTCAAAACAGCAGCTATCTTCTGCAAAGAGCACTTAACAGTTTGGGGACAATCTACATAACTGTAAGCCAAGTTTTCAAGTAGCAATACTCTCATTTGTAAAGATTAACCAGAAAAGATAAGAGAATTGTTTTTCATCTTCTAGGATATTGGCCAGCAATATGAGATTGGCTATGATATGGACAATCTTACATGTGTACTCTAAAATGGAGCCAAAGAAACTCATTTTTTCCTTGGTATGGCTGTACAACATGCATTTGTGACTGTAAGAATGCATTAGTTTTTCCACACACACCAAGCCAGCAGCTGATTGTGCACAGCACACTGACCTGGTGTCCACTACTCCAATTCAGCTCTGACACTATGGATGTGAAGACTGCACCCACCTCAGACACCAACTGAAGCATCAGGTTGCCACCTGTACTTTTGACTGGTGGGTTATAAATTAAAGTTCCCTCTTCCTCTCCCTCAGATCAGGAATAGCAGAACTAGGGAAAACCCTTATTTAAATTGATACTATGTAAGGAATATTACAAAAGACACAGATGCAAACACATACAAGAGGCACACAACAGGTTACTTGGCAAGAGACACGCAGTTTCCATACTCCTCTGGGTGTACCAGCTTCCCGGAAGCTCCACCACCAGCTCTCTGGAAGCCTCATTATACAGGCATGTTGATGGTCACTGGTGATCAACTTAAGCATCAATCCCTGACCTCTCCCTAGAGGTAGAGAGATGAGGCTGAAAGATCCCAACCACCTTATCCTGGATTAATCTTTCCTGTGAAAAGCCCCATCTTGAAGCTATCAAAGGAATGTCACTCAAAATCATTAAAAAAATCACTTTGTTGATTCCAAGGATTTTAGAAGTTTATGCAAAGGAACACAAATTAAAACAACATACATATGCCTTTCACAATATCACAGACACCCCCAGGTTTGGAATCACCGTGCTGATCTAGACCACAAGAAGCAAATGTCAGTCTAGTAAGTAACTTTCAGTTACCTCCTTTACCTTGGAGAAGGAAAGAGGGGCAGGAATTTAAGTTGATCGTCAGTGGTCAGTGATGTGGTCAATAATGAAGCTTCTCTACAAAAGCCAGAACTTGGGCTTCCAGGTGCTGCACATGTGCTTGGTTCTCAGGGTGGTGCACTCCTACGAGCAGGGATGCACAGTGCCACTTTTTCATGCATCACTCAGCCGCGTCCTTTAGAATACCCTTTGTACTTTGGCCAGGTGCTCTAGCAAATTAATCAAGACTCAACCCTAGCTAGTTGGCAGGAAACACAGGTGAAACAACCTGCAGCTTGTAATGGATGTCTGAAGTTTGGTCAGTCCCAAGCTCTGAGGTCTCCAGCTATAATCAGAACTGACCTGGAAGTCACCCAGATGCTTTCTGGTTGCAAAACTGACTGCTGATGGCAAAACAAAGGAAAAGAGAAGCCCTTTCCCATTCACACACACACATACATTCAGTCACAGAAGTGTTGACTGAGTGAATAAAAGAACAGTTTAGTTTTTCATGGGTCTACATATTTTTCTGGTCTAATACAGAAACATAATTAGAAAGTATAATATATATAGTAAAGATTTCATGAATTCACGCCAGAATTCTTATTTCAGTGAGTACATTCAAATTTTTACAGAAGAGTAACTCCTTAAATAAGTAAAAAAGTAAAATCCAGCTGCCTGCTATTTGTAAAAATACCAAAATTACAATGGAGGGCACATAGAAATAAAGACTCTAGATCAGTGATGAACCTTTTAGAGGTATGGGCCTAAGAGGCAACATCAAACTCACTTAGTTATCACAAAGTGCTAACACTGTCATTAAAGTTGAAGAGTTTAGAAAAAATAACTCGTACATTAACATATTTTGTCTTAAACAAATAACATGCATGCCACACGTTTGCCACCACTGCTCTACGTAAACGGCAAGGAGGAGTAACCCAAGCCAACATTAACAACAGACTAGAATCAAGACACAGTGTCGCAAACTTGTAATCCCAGCACTCTGGCAGCTTGAGCCAGAAGGATTACAAAGGAGGCCAGGATGGACAACTTAGTGGTACTCTGTCTCAAAACAAAAAATTTAAAAAGTGCTGTAGCTCAGTACAAAACAAAATGAGACAAATGATAACCAAGCATCCACATACACATTTGAAACCAGACTAGAGAAAATGTAGTGCTCAGATTAGTGAAAAGATCCAGATCGCCACATAAAATAAGTTTAGAGGTAAGAAGACATAAGAACATCGAATATAGAAACACAATCACAGTGGGAAATTTTTACAGATCAAGTACTCAAGAAATGAGGATTTATTTAAAAAAATCAAAATCACAAACATTAAAAAAAATCTAAGTTACAGCCTATTGATAGAATGCACAGAAACTTTTCCAATAACCACAGAATGATGACAGGCCATACATAAGACGACAAGAAAAACCAGGTATGGTGGTTGCATGCTGTAATCTTAACTACTAAGGAGGCCAAAGCATGAGAACCACACATGCAAGTGCAGCCTTGGAAACTGAATGAAATCCTAACTCGAAATATAGTGGGCTAGTGATGGACTCAGTGGTGGAACACTTGCCTAATACATTTAAGACCCTGGGTTCAATCCTCAAGGTTGCAAACAAATAAAAATCACACATGAAAAAAAAAATTCTAAGCAGGAATTATCCAGATTACACATATTAATAAAACTAAGAAATGTGAAACAAAACAAAACTTGTGGAGGATCACCTGGGCAACTCTCCTTGAAGGAGGAGCAATTATCTCCATTTTGGCTGAATCTGAGCCTATTTCCATGTTTTGATATGTACAGGACTTTTCTTTTTGCCTTCGATTGGCTTTAAGCAATGTGTATCAGTCCAGCTAAGGTATTGATGTGTACTCTTTGAAGCAACAATGATAGGTCAGCGTTATCCTGTCCCCAGAGCTCCCAAAAGCCACAAGTGAGCCAATATACTGCTCCATGCCATCAGCTGGGACTGAGTCTCAAGTCGAGAAGCTATGACATCCTTGGGCTGGACAGATTACACATCAGAGTTGAAGCACGGTCCCCAAAACTTTAGATACTATCTCAGCTGTGTCATGCAGATTACTCTTTCTGCATATCTTTCTCTCTGCATATTGCAGAGGTGACTTCAAGCCTCCTACTAGCCGAGGCCGCTGCACTCAACTACTTCCATTCTTATGGTCGCTCAACCTCAAGCCACTCTTTTTCACAAATTAATAAAATCCAGGTTTGGCCCTGGTTCAAGGACTTTTCTCTGGTTAACCATCGTCCTAGCCAGACTCAGGACCCCCTTGATTCCCCACCAACTTTACACCATGGGTTGCACTGCAGTGGCAGAGTGGAGTTAACTCTATGGGATTCCAGTAACTTTTCCATGGGATTACAAGTATGAACTGCCTGGATTGAAATGAGGAAGGGCTCTCTATATCAACTGCCATCATCACCATCATCTTATGTGTGAGAATGCATGTTTCTTAAGTTATAAATTTTTTCTCATCTGAAACAAAATATTTGAAGATGGTTGTTTCTATTAAATAAAGCAGATCCTTAGATAACATTATACTATCAACAGTACTCACAAAGATTTTTGTTTTAAAAATGTTGAAAGAATTAAATTTTTTTGAGGTTCAAAAACATGAAGAAATATATCATTTTTTTGAATTTTGCTCAATACTTATGTCTACCTTTTATTTATTTATTTATTTTTTGCAGAACTGGGGATTGAACTCAGGCCTTTGCACTTACCAGGGAAGCACTTATTCCATTGAGCCATCTCCCCAGTCCCACGTCCACCTTTTTATTATGGAAATATCAACAGCATGTTTGTACCCATACATTGAAAAATATAAAGTTAAGATAATCTAAAGTGAGACAGAAAAAAGGCAAACCAAGCAAATATAAAAGCAAAAACCAAACAAAATGAGATAGGCTGACATATTTTAGAAAAACACACTCCATGGAGACCACTTGAGTTCACCTGTTTTCCTCCCTAACTTTCTGACTGTTTTTAATAGTGGTGGCTACTAGAGAATAAAGGCAAACACAGTTCATCCTCAAAACACTCCAATAGTAAATAATTTTTTTTCAACGTGCAGTAAGACTACCGATAAAAACTTAAAATAACTGTATTAGGACTAAATGAAAATGAATGAAAAAATCAGAACTTCAAATAAACAGAAATTTTCAATTAATATGCACAATAACTGGTAAACTCACAACTGCCAACGTAACCAAAGTTGATTTCTCTGTATTGCAATATTATTCATTCTATGAATTGGACTGGAGGACTTAAGTGTAACTAACTCCTGTTGGGCAGAATTAACAAACAGCTGCCTCTCAATTAATTTTATAACACACTGAGGAAATCTCTATTGTAGTATGTCCAACGAACTATGCAATAATTGCCAATTAATGACAAGAACTGCAAGTTCAGGCAATCTCTATCACCCTGATAAAATTTGAAAGAAGAACACACATACTTAGGCATTCACATGTTACAAGGGGCTTTATGTACTCGGAGTCACAGCCTGGGCAACGTTCCTGCCTCAGTGTATTAACAGAGGCATTCTCTCTCCCTTCTATGAACATCTGTAGTACTCACTGTCTCTGTCATTCATCTGGCACACTTTGTTGAAGTGGTAAACTTTTCACATGCATCTATTCATATTTGATACAATAAACCTCTTAAGGGCAGCAGGCAAACCAAGCAAACATAAAAGTAAAGCAGAAGCAAAATGAGATAGACTGACATATTTTGCATCTACTTGGATCTTTCATGTAATAGCATACAAACAGATGTTTCTTAAATATTCACTGTCTACTGCTAATTGCCTCTCAATGACAAGATCTACAAATCTGCAATTAACAGTAATGCCACCAACACAGTTTTCCTCAACAATATCTTTAGAGTGTGGTTAGCTGCTTTGTTTTTCAAGAGTACCTACACTTCAGAATTTTCTGAAAAATCCAAGTGAAGCAAGCACAGCAATAGAACTTACTTAAGTTAAATAGAGTTTTGGTGGTTTCGGATTGAAAAAGAAGAATCCACATGTTTTAAATCCTGGCTCTAATCTAAGACCATCACACATCTGATTGAATAGTAGCCCTAGCACTGCTCAAGTTCCTGTCCATAAATTAGAAAATAACATAAATGACAATGAGACTTTACTACCTCTCCCCACGTGCTCTACCACCTGTACTTTCGTATACTCAACCCACAGTTATCCCTACACCTTTCCACCAGGTCTCCCTGACTCCTGGCTCTTAACTGGAGCATTCACAAGAATGTTCAAGAGGGGCTCCGTGCCGAGTTTCTTCTGCTGTGGGTCTCTAGTGGGAGTGAATATTTGTCTGCTGGGCAGATTATAGGTGATGCTGGTGCTGCTGCTTCAGGTCCCACCCTCTGAAGACTAATCTGACTGAATCCCCACCTCTTCTGTTGTGTTTCTAATTTATTCATGCAAATCTATTTTAAAGACTGACTCTTTTCCATTAGTTGAAACCTAGTTTATTTACCTACTATTCTGTACAGATGTCAGCTCTATGATATGAGTGACAGACACCACCTTCAGATGGAGTTTTTCCACATGACCTCAAATGGCTTTAGACAGAATCACCTTTGTACACAACCATCTGGACCAAGTAACCACCTATCAGGAAGCAACAGACTATAGCACTTATGCGGCCTATGTCGAATGCAGTCACAGGGGGCACATGTGTTTTCCTGTACTGAGCCCAGAGTTCTCCCTCCCATTCACCTGGCTAACATGGACTTTCCCTCCAGATCTCAATGCAAGAGCAATTCTTGAAGGGAGGCCCTCCTTTCCTCCTTGTGACTAAGTCAGGTCACCCACTGTTTGCTCTCATAGTCACTGAACCTCCTCCTCTTTAGTCCTTGTCATGGTTGTAATTTTCACATGTGTATACATATTTTATTAATAGCTACGTTCTACATTAGACTATAAGCTCCAAACAGGCAAGGAATGTTTTTTGCTTTGATATGCATTGGATTTCCAGTGCCTGGTTCACAGAGTCACAGTGGAGTCATCTTTCTTAAGAGACAAGTTGAAGTGCTCCTTTTCATACTCTGTCAAAAACACAAGAATAACACAACAGAAATCTAATCTCAGCAACTGAATATCCAAAATAAATGGTTTTTAAAATAACTTACTTTTTCTGAATATTTCTTGGAGACTGTCTGAACTCTGGTTTAGTACAGCCCGTATTTCCTCTTCCTGCACTGGTCCGCCCTGAACCTCCAGGGCTTCAGCTAGTGACACATGCATATTACCTGGAACAAAGGTAGCGAATATTTGCATCAGCAGTGCAGTGATGACAGATGACAACCGTTCATCTACCCATTGCTCAATATATCCTTCAGCTTAAATATAATCTTATGTTTTAACCTCATGAACTTTAAAAGAAGCTGTGCAGAGTAGTGAGTGCCTACAGATCCAGCTACCTGGGAGGCTGAAGCAAGATGAGAACTGGAGTTTGAGGCCAGGCTGGGCAACACAGGGAGACACTCTCTGACTCGTGTGTGTGTGTGTGTGTGTGTGTGTGTGTGTGTGTGTGTGTGTGGTAGTGACTGCTTCATGAGGGGACAGGATGTACCAAGTTACACATGATGAAACCAAAGCAGCTAGACTAAAGGCCTTTCACAATTCAGTCCTGAGTTTCACTCCATGCCTCCCAAATACACAGCAGAAAAGGACACCTTACAGCCATCACAGAGAAAGTTGGAAAAATATGCAACACATTTCTGAAATTAAATATTTTTAGTTCTACACCCTGCAGCCACCCTGGGGCTGATCTCACGAATGTGATATATGAAGGGAAAAAGGCTTCTCCGTGCTTCTGCTCCTCCCTCTTTGCTCGTGTGGTTTTGTTGTTTTTCTCTGCCCTGAATTGAGGCCCTCTGCCATGCACCCTCTGCTTCAGACCCAGCTGAGTATGACTGAAGCTTCTATAAACTGTGAGCTAAATAAACCTTTCCTTCTTAGTTTTGTGTGTTGGTTTTTTTGTCTCAGCAACCAGAGAGAAGTAACTAGGACAGAGCCCAAATTTGTCGTCAAGTTGCCATTTGAACTCTGTAGTTGCTTCACTTGTAACACTGCTTCCCATTTGTGAGTTGGGAGTAATAATAATCAGAGTGATAGGCAATGTAACATACTTTATAACCTAAAACTCCAAAGAAGATGAATAAACAGTCAGAAAAAAAGTATCTCTATTGATATCTTATAGGATCAATTTTCGCAATGTTGCTCTTATGTGTAACTGTACTCCAAAGCCTCATTAAATCATAGGTAAGGGTTTTTCAGAGGTGGTTGGATTTAGTGTGTGTGACACTTGGATTTATTCATGATGAAATGCCACTAGGATGAAGCAAGGGCACTAGGAGTAAGGAAGTGGTGTTACCTGCCTTAAGTAGTCTATGGAAGATATAAGGGATCGAAAAGCTGGTGGTTTGCCCTTGCTTGCTTTGATACTTTCTGCCCACCATGAATTATTTTTCCTCTGCAATGCCTGTCTGCCATGCCAACCTGCCCTGGACCCAGCTGACAATGGCCTGAAACCTCCACAAACTATGAGCCAAATAAATGTCTCCTCCTTTAATGTTAGGAATCAGGTACTTTGTCTTAGCAATGAGAACAATATGACAGTTTCTTAAGTGATACACTGATAAAATTTGAGATTTTCCAATGGACCCAGTAATGCTATATTTTATTTTATAAGCGGTAAATGATGCTAGTCAAAATTCTCTTATGTAAATTTTTCTGAATTGACATGACTGAAAAACAAAAATTGTTTTTCAATAATAATAAGATTTCTGACCACACAAAACTGATTTAAGCATAATATATAATACATATCTAGTTGTAGACTGAATTGGATTGTTTGGCATTTATAAGGAATTTAACACAATAAATATTGTACTTAAATTCTATCGCTAAGCTCTCACATTTAAGAATTGACCTACAAAAACATCTGATTTAGGAAAAGTTAGCTTTTACTAAACTAATGGGAAAAGCTGGTACTTTTTAAAGTTTACATTTATGGTAGTAAATCCAGGCTGTACAGAAAGAATTCTAGTTACAAGAGGCCATCTGTCCTTTCACTTTCTTTTTCAAATACTTACTGTAATACTTTATGCTTAAAGTGTACCTCTGGGAGGTGTGTACTATGTTCATATGCATAATGTGACAATTAAAAGGAAAATAGAGGGCACTGCTTTATTATTTACTCAGACCTGCCTATACCCACAATCTCTAGGTCTTCATGAACTATATTATAATATCACATTTATTAAATGAAAAAAAGAAGCTACATTTTTAAGAGATGTGTATTATTATCCTCTATGTGAAACATTAACAAATTAGAAGTTTCAACAGAGACATTAAATCCTATGAGCAATAAAATGCCAACATGAGTTTTGAGAAAGACTATCCTCTAGCAAATTCCCAAAGGATTTCATCAGAGAACTGCTTAGATAGTTCCAAAGCCCACACAAAGACATAAAGAGAGAAGATTGCACAAAGGTTTCTTTGAAGAGAGTTATACACCTTTCCACGTCTCATCTAAAGGAGAAGTGGTGTGGGAAGGAGCCTTCCTTTCCTCTTAAGCCAGTGAAAGAAGCTCCAGTGGGAGCTGTGGAGGGCTCCGTAGGTATTGCGTGGAGGCAGAATGACACAGTAGATGGGGAGCTGCTACACACTCCTGGGATCACACTTCAGCAATGGCAAGAGCGGAGGGAGGATAGCGCAGAGCTGGTGGTATAGAAGCCAGCTCCACTTCCACAGGTGGGGGTGGGAGAGGAAGGATGCACGATGACAGAACAGTGCTGAGGGCAAATCTCTGTCCAGAGGACCAAAGATCCTCAAATTTAGACAGTAGTAGTGCTAGCACAACTCTATGTGAATACTAATAATTATTGGAGGTATGATAAACTTAAAGGGATTCGAAGTAATGTGGTTGATAATTCTTTTTTTTAATTTATTTTTTATTTTATTGAAGTACAAGTATCAATCAGACAGTTTCAAGACACCTTAAAAAGACAGATTCGATAAATTAATACATTGCAAACTGTTTTCGTATCGTACAAGGTGCATACATGATATTATATTTACAGATATTATTTTAGCAGATGTCTCTTATCAGTAAATTAAGAGTATAGCTGCTTACTTATCTTATTTTTATACATGAATTATATAAAAAATTCAATAATTATTTTCCTAGTTGATGACTGTAGTATTAGAAGCCGACATAATATCCTGTCCAACCACCATTAAAAAGCTGATGACACAAAAGAAAATTATTCTTTCCCCAGAGAAAGACAGATAGACAGGAAGACAACCTAACTAACATTCCCAGTGATCATTATAAAGTTCCCCTCGCAGCACCAGGAATATAAATAAATTCCACTCAAAGTACCACCTCAAGCAGAGAGACTACCCCCAAGAAAGAGCGAAGAGTAAGCAGAGGAGAAATGAGGCAGGGGTGGGAGAGAAAAAGGAGGATCAGGAGAGAATGAGAACAACCTAAAAGGAAAGCAGGCTGAGGGCAGCCCAGATGAGAGTACACAGGTGAGCGGCCTCCCACCTACAAGCTGACCATACCTGGAGAAGGGTAAGCTTTGAAAAGAGACTGAAATGTATTAAAGTGACACTTTCAAGTATGGAACTGACAATACTTTCTTCACTTAAATAAAAGTGACTATAATGTTACGGTTCTGAATTTTACAGAGGAAGAGAAAGAATTTTCCCTCCAGAAAGAGAGGGATCAAGGAAAAGAGTATGAGAGACAGACAGAGACAGAGAGAGGGAGAGAGAAGGAGAAATAACAAGAGGGTAAACTGGGTAAACTGTTTATGATTCTATCTTGTGTATCACATTACAAAAGCCACCAAATTTTTATGTGTGCTAAATTGACAATGTTAAAGCACTGGGTTTTACTTATTTTCTAAAGAAATTGGTTTCTAAAATATAAATACTTCCTATAAATAAGAAAACAGACATCAAAAATAATTTCTCATATAACAGATACTTTTTGGCATTTGACTTTTATCTACAGATTACTAATTATAACTGTGTTTAGCCAATAAGTTCTGGATTATATTTTATTAACCTATTCATTTTTATTCAAAAATTTTGTCTTTACATAATAGGATTAGTAAGCAAATCTGTGGCTAAGACTTGGAATTACAAAAAATTGAAGGGATTTTTTTTAAGTGATAAAAGTGATACTTAGCTAGCAGAACAGATTTGATATTTTTAATTCATAGCTTTAAGAGAATAGAAATTAATTTTTTTTAAAACCACTTCAGCCTGATCACTTAATCTCAAAACTTAGTGTTTTCCACTAAGCTTTCCAAGACACACCACAAACACAAAAGTTACAAACTGTCTATCATCACCATTTATTTCTCAATTGTGTTCATCCATCTTCACTCTTTAAATCATGACCTGTGAGATTGTAGAATGGGAAATAAAGGAAATACACATGTTTTTAGAGGGATAGAAAAAGAACTGAGAAAAAGAAAAGGGGGAGCTTGCCTGAAGTCAACCAATAGGTAAGGGAAAGAATTATTGAGGAAAAAATAATTAAGTTTTTGTTTCAATATTTCCTTATATTGCTAGATAGCTTGAAGTACAAATGCAGAACAGGTACTATTTTATAATCCCAAATTTGTCCTTTACAATAAACATAATCATGTTATTTATTTTTATCTTCTTAAAAGGCATATACTACATGATACTACAAAGTTTTTGCAAAGAATTTCAAGTCAGAGGTGTCCTTTTAATCCAAAAGCCCAGGAAACATATAAAAGTTCTTTCAAAAAGAATGAACAACAGATTTAACAATTCGATCAAGTGATACTATCACCTCTCTGTGAGTAGACTAAGAATGCTTAACTTGAACCTAAGCAAATAGGGCAAAGGTAATCCTTTGTTTCAAAAACAAAGCCAACATAAAATAGAGCTCTGTTTGTGCACTAGATTTAAGCATGAGCCTCAGCATCCTGGGTGAGGGTGTCTTAAGTCATTAAGAAACCAAGGTGAGTAGAGAAGGCAATCCCAACGTACATGCATCTACTAACCCTGGAACACTCAGAATTAAGCATATAAACATTTTAGAGAAGTGCCATTACCCAGATGTGATTCCTACACATTGCATACAAGTATTGAAATACAAGTATGGGGTCACACTGTTACCCCATAAATATGTACAATAACTGTGTCAAATAAAAATAAAATATATTTAAATTTTTCTACATCTATAAGCAGAATAAAATAATTAATTGAACTTCAAAGCTTAAAAACTAGGTTTAGAATTTTTAATGCAAAAAGACTTCACTTCAAAGCAATTTTCATAGCATTTCTGTGTATAGGAATATCTGAGACCATTTAAAATGAGAAAATTATCAAGAACTGAGTGAAGCAATGTTTTCAGAGGCATGACATACACAGATGGGCTGCAAAAGAAAGAGCTGTAAAGTGAAATACATGAAAATTAATTTCTAGTACTAGAAAAAAATCATTAAAAGATCAAAAGCATGTGGCAGTGCTGGCCTATAATTCCAACATCTGGGAAGGTGAAGGCAGGTGGAGTGAAAGTTCAAGTTCAGTTTAGTCAAGGTAACATAGGGAGACTCTGTCTCAAAACTTAAAATGGAAACTGAGAAATTAGCTCAGTGTTCAATCTCCAGAATGGAAGAGAAGAAGGGAGGGGCCAAGGGAGGAGTCAAAAACTATTAAGGAAAAGTATTTTTAAATCACATAACCGATAAAGGATTTGTATGCAGAATAGTACATAGAGTGCTCTTCAATCCAGAAATAGGAAAACACTTCAAGTTTTTAAACAGGCAAAATATTTGGACACTTCAAAGACATAGATGGCAAATGAATGGGTGAAACAATGCTCAGTATCAGTCATTTGAGAATGAAAATTAAAACATAACCATTAAAATGGCTAAAATAGGATGCTAAAGGTGTAGCTCAGGGATAGAATACGTCTCTAGCATGAGCAAGTCCCTAGATTTAATGGCACAGCCAAAGTTTTACAAAAAAGAATGACTAATATGGACTCTATTGAATGTGGACAAAGATGTAGCAAAACTACAAGTCTCATATGACTAGTGAGAGTGTAAAATCAAAATGTGGAGAACTATTAATACCATTTCTACTCTACGACCAAGCCATTCTACAACTAGAAACCCGAGCACCGTCATACGAAGACGTTTGGCCAAGACAAGCTGCTCTCCACGTGACTGCACCAACTATACTCCAGCCAATGTAGAAGAGCTCCTGTCGGGACACATCCCAGTACCAGGTATGCACAGTGTTCAGTGTCAACCTGGTGAGTATAAAATGCTACTGCCTAATAGTTTTAATATGCATTTTTGTAATGACTAAAGAGTTGAGCATTAAGTTTCTGTTTAGTTACTGTATGAGTTCGCTAGGACTACCCTAAAAAAGTGCCATAGCATTGGGAGAAAAACATAAATTTCTTTTCTCAAAATTCTAGAGGCTCAACTCAAGATTAAGGCATCAGCGCTCTGATTTCTCTTGAGGCTTCTTCACCTGGACTGTAGATAGCCATCTTTTCCCTGTGCCTTCATAGGGTCTGACCATGTTATCTGTGTCCTAATCTTACCTTCTTATAAGGGTACCAGTCAGATTGGACCAAGCGCCATCCTCATCCTGCTTTAAATTATTCACCACTTTGAAGATCCTATCTCCACATTCTGAAGGATTGGGGCAGGGAGCGGGGCATGGCTGATAACTTTAGCATAGTTACACTTAAGGCAGTTACTTACCAGCAGAACCACAACACACAAGTTTATAACATATGCATAAGTGTCTCCATTTACTTGATGCCTCACCAAATGAAGATTAATGTACTATAAATAAGATTCCATCTACTTCACATTTCTAAATTAACATTCTAAATTAGCTTCATATTTCATATTTCTAAATGAACTTTCCAAAGCAGAGCTATCATCAGATCATTAAGGTATCAAACTTTAATGCCATTCTCATACCGAATAAACTCTAACCACATCCATGAATCTATCAATGTGCTACGTAAACATTCAAATATCTCTCATATGACAAATCTTATACTTTGTTTTGGACAAACACATATATAGCTATGCTACCTGATAAACTCAAAATCAAAGGTGGGAGATTAAGTCAGAGATTACTATATATTAAATATTATAATCACTCAAAATGCCACAAGATTCAAAAGAAGACATGTGATCATGAAACAGGTTCTAGAAATGCTTCTGAGGTTGGCATGGAGAGAAAAATGCTTCAAGAATTCTTAGGAAAAAGAAAAAGAGAATGTGGGGTGGTGGTGTGATTAAAAATAGGGCTTCCAAGCAGATGAAATAAACTGTATGAAGTGACAAAAATGAAGGAAGACATGTACAAACACTGTAGAATGTTTAAAGAAAGGGAAAGGAACAAAGACATAAGCCTTCAGTAACAAACTGTAGCCAGAAATAAAAACTACGTTTTGTGAGGTGATGAGTGCTTTTAATTTTACAGTTAAGTCTAAGGAAAGGCATTGACAAATGTCAGGGTAAGCCATGATATTATGTCAGTTAACTTTTAAAAGAATCATTTAAATTATTGGATGGAATAAAGGGAATAAGCAGTATGTAAATGATAAACAAAGTAGAAGACTTGAATAAAGTTAGGAAGAGCACACAAGAACAGTGAAACACAGAAAGAAAAAAAGAGACTAGCTTTAAAAATTTGGGTGAGGGAGCTAAAAAAGTAAATAAATACATACATACATACATACATACATACATAAATACATAAACAAATCAAATGAATTCCAAAAAAATCCAGGCATGGATTAGAGAGGATAAAAAGGAAGTTTACATAGGCCATCAGGAGAATGTATGCTTATAGACTTGTATCCCAGGTCATCTGGGTACAAATCACTAGCTCCATGACTTTTGCAGATTACTTAATATTTCTAAGCTCAGTTTTCTCATCAACATAGCTTATTAGCCACTTCCCATCTCACAAGATGTTGGCAAGAGGAAATGAGCTACATATGCCACCCTTGGTGCAGGGCTTGATGAGAGAATAAGCAAGTGTTATTCACTGTCAGTCTCAACACAGAGTCTGCATGCAACATCAGGACATATAACTACATGGACACCATAGGTCATTTCATTTTTATATTTAAAAATTATTTATTTATTTAGTACAAGATCTCTCTATGCAGCTCAGACTCATAGAGATCCTAGTACTTCAGCCTCCCCTCTGCTGGGATTACAGGTGTGCATCACCACACCTGGACACAGCCGCCAGCTCAGTGTGCCCATGGTTCCAAGGCCAGCACAGTATGTGGTACCAGGGATTGAACTCAGGTCCTTGTGTTTGCCAGGCAGGTGCTTAGACTGCTAAGCTACCTCCTCAGCCCATAGGTCACTTTAGGAACAGGAGTTTCAGTCAGGTGAAAGCATTCTGATGAGAAATAAGAAGCAAAAGGCACCCAAGGTATTGACTGATTTCTACAAGCTTGGTTGGCGGTAGAAGGAGTAAAGTTAAGGTGATACATTTGAAGGTAGGAAGCTACATGTTTGCTAATTTTAAAGATGAAAGGAGACTGAAATCAAGGACTTATCTATAGCAAAGCCTGGTGTCTACCCACTGAATTCAAAGGGGAAAGACCTGTGTGCACATGAAAACAGATGGACAATTACTTGCGTAATGGCCTCATTGGCTGGATGAGGCTGTCTATGACCCATTTCAAATGCCTTCCAGCTTACAGAACTCCAAAGATTGGTCTCTTTCGTTATATTGTTGGATGTGTAACCCCAGATAATATCCCAAATGCAACAGTTAAAGATTCATTATGTTAAACTTCTTTGCATAAAACCGTAACACTCAATTCCGGTAATTTCAATTGTAAACACCAGTCTTCACTATAGATAAATCAGGGGAGCACTTTCTTACTATGCTTATCCATGATTTCTAGAAGCTGGAGATTCCTGAAATAACAAATTAATAATGAGCTATTTTTAAGTGGTCATTTTTCAATCTACAACACTAGAACACTAACCAAAGCAAAAGGACTGCCAAGTCGCAGTGCTAAGCAGTGCAGAACCATGCATCATCTCAGTTAAGTCCTGGCCCGTGGAAGTCTCATTCGTGGCTTATTCTAGAGCCAGAGGTCATATCATCAGCTTCTCCCGGTTATGCTTAGCAATCCATAAATAAGAATATAGCAGCCAATGGCTGCCTTGGTGAATGTGACCAACAAGAGAGTTGAGCGTTTGCAGCAGAGGTTATCAATGGGATAGGTAATGAAGTTCTAAGGTGGACAAAAACATAAAGGTAGGATAATCTAAAAAACCTTAGGAAAGAGTAAGAAGGTCTGCTATTAATCCTTTATTTAAATATTCAGTAAAACTAGACTTTCATAGCTACTGAGATTTTATTCAGTCAACCAACATGTATTTGAGTACTGTGAGCCAGACATTCCTTTAGACAGGAAGGATACAGCAGGCATAAACCAGACAAAAATATATGGCTCTATGAAATTTATATTCTGCCAGAGGAAACAGATAAGTGACACATAAGAAAGAGCTCTTACAGTGATATATCAAGAAAACCAGAAGCCAGATGTTTAACAAAGCAAAGGACAAGCTAAAAATATGTCATCTGAGCAAGGATCTGAGGGCGGTGAGAGAGTGAGCCACCAGCTAACAAGGAAAACTGTTCTTGGCGGAGAGAAAAAAAAATTCTGATACCGAAATATGTTACCAGACTGGGAAGAAATAAACAGCAGGAGTAGGGGCAGCTGGGGGATGTGCGTTTAATTGAAAATAAATAAGGCAGGTAGTGTTATCTAGGCCACTGGAAACACTGATTTCTACCCTGAGACAGAAGTTCCCTGGGAGCTTTTGAGGAGAGGTTTGATATGATCTGCTTTAAATAGGACCCATCTGGCTGCTGTTTTGACAGGACACAGAAGGGCAAGGTGGAAGCAACATTACTTAGGAAGCTATGGCAATAATCCGGACAAGAAATGATGGTATCTTGGTCCTTAGTGGCGGTTACAGGACATGTGAGAAGTCATCAAAATCTGCAAATATTCTGAAGGGAGGCCCAGTGGCTTGGTCGAGAGGGATGAACTTGGCCCTAGAACTAGCTAGTAGGACAGAGTGACCATTAAATAAGATGGAAAGGACCCTAAGGAATCTGTGTGGAGGAAAAGTTTCAAATCATGATTTTGTTTTACAGATTTGAATTTATTTTGATTTTAATCTTGCTATTAAAAACTCAAGCAACAATGTCAAGTAGGTTACTGGGTAAATGACCTGGAGAAGTACAATGAAGTGTACCTAGTATACAGGTGGTATTTTAAAGTCCTGAAATTTCATGAGATCTCTAAAGTAGTTTATGCAGATAGAAGATAAATCCAAGAACAGAGGCGTAAGGATCAACAAAAAAATATAAAGCAGTAATCCCTTCATTGTAAAGAAGCCATTCATCTGGTAAACACACTTTAGGGGGCTGGGGAGATGGCTCAGAAGAATAAGCACCTGCCTTGCAAGTGCAAGGGCCTGAGTTCAATACCAGGTTCCTCACCCCTCCAAAGAAAAGTTAAACATACTTTAAAGTTCAATATTTTCCCCCTCTCATTTTCCCCTCTAGAGTCCTATCACTAGATTCACTAAATTCAATGTCATTAAGGTAAGGTTTCTCTTGCTTTAATTTTAAAAGGGACTCTATGTGCTTATCAGCAAAAGTTCTCCATATTGTGCATTTCACAATTATCTGTCAAAGTTGTTTTCTAAGAATTAGCCTTTGTTATATAAAAAAATAAAGAAAAAGGTAAAGCAAATGATGAAAAGTAAAACAACTGATTTTCAAACTGATACACAGAGCATGGAACAAAGACAACAGCCCTATTTCCCATACCACATCAGTCTGGAGATAAATTTGACAGAATTTTACTAAGGTATGTGGTAATTATCCAAAACGCAACTTAAAATTAAAAGGCCAAATGACATTGCTTTATTTGCCTAAAAGTTCTTCAGGGACACAAAAAGAAAAATTTGTAGGAAAAAGTGTTTACTTGAAGGTTCTGTGTTTTGTAATCTATTATAAACTGTCAACTCTAGATCTTACTAAGATCATTGAAAATTATCAGGGATAGAACTCAGTACATTTACAACCAGATTATTTTTTACTGCTTATTAGGAAAAAGGGTATGGAAAATAGGAAAAAGTAAAATATGACTCAAAAGAGGGGAAAGGCTAAGAAAAAATGATTTAGCCTCACTTTATCCCTCTTGTGGTGATGCTTCCTTGTGCCTCTCCGAGGTCCCCACCACTTATCACAAGCTCTGGATCGGCTGTGTCTCAGTGGTGCAGTGATACCTCAGATTTCAAAGGCAACGTAGTGCTTATACTCCATACCCTGGAACACCCTGAGCAAAGGTCTAGAATTTCTCCAGTATATCTGTGAGTATTCACTTCAAGTGAGATAAATAACAACTGAATTTCTTCACAAAAGTTCTTTCACATTTTGCCACCAAAAAAGCTTAGGACAGGTTTTATGTTCAAACGTTATAAAACTGCTTTATTTAGATCTTTTTAGATTCTGGGGTTTCAAATAAGGCTTATAAACACATGCAGAGAGGTTAACTTTATAGGAAATGCTATTATTTTTGAAAACACTTGAGAGAACTGAAATCAATGATAATTTACATAGCAGATACATTAAAAGATTATCTTTTTGAAAACAGAACTAAAATTTTAAAAAATTCCATGGCCAATTGTGAATATAAGAGTTTTGGATCTACTACTAAAGTAAACACACCTCTCAAAACAAGACCCCTGTCTACACTGTCAGCTTGCAACATGATTCTCATTTGCATACCCCACGGGTCACCTTCTTTTTGAGTATGTAGAGTACTCAAAAAGCCAGCAAGAAAGATCTACTTGGAGTCTAAGACCTACTTGCAGATAGCTCATAAGGGACAGTTTTGTTTTGTTTTAAATGGAGAAGCAGAGGCCAAGGAGATGCCTCAGTTGAATAAATGCTTCCCTGGCAAGCACAAGAACCTGAGTTCAATCCCCAGTTCCACCAAAAAATAAATAAATACAGGATATCCTGTCTGTTCCTTGTACTATGAATAACCACTAGGAAGATAAGAATGTAAAAAGTATTAATTATTGAAACCGTACTATAATTCAGCTTTGAAAAACAAGATAGATATTCAGCTACATTCTTTTAGTTCATTGAATAGAGGCATCTGCTCTAATAGTGTTTATAGAGTATCATGTATACACCTTGTACAACAAAAAGCCACTACGAAAACAATGTGCAATGTATTAATTGTTGAATGTCCTATTAATTTGATTTGAAGCTGTCTCATTACTATTTGTTCTTCAATAAAATTAAATTAAATTAAAAAAAGAGACAGGTCAGCCCCCATCTGGCCATGCATCTTTACCTCGAGCCATGAGTCCTACATTTATGAGAGAGATGAATTGCCTTTGTGGCTTCCGTTGAGGAATGGAGGCCAAGTTCCAGGTGACTTGGCATTTCCACAGAAGGGGATGACGTGTGCGTGTGTGTGTGTGTGTGTGTGTGTGTGTGTGTGTGTGTGTGTCTGTATGTCTGTATGTCTGTATTTAGGCTGCTGTGAGCAATCTGATGAGTTCTATGACAATTTCATGCAGCTTCTAAAAGGAGTCTCTGGTGCTCACTTCGGCAGCACATATACTAAAACTGGAATGATACAGAGAAGATTAGTGTGGCCCCTGCACAAGGATGACATGCAAATTCATGGAGCATTCCATATTTTTTTGAAATATTCTCATTCCTATTTGTTTCTGAATAAAATTATTTTAAAGAAGCATAGGCAATTCCTTTTCTTTATAGTTACTGCAAACTTTGTTTATAAAGACACTTAGTTTTTCTTACATTTTCCTTGCTTTTCCATTTTTGTTATTTTTCCTTTTATTTCATTTATTTATTTTTCAAATTAGCAAATATCTTATGGAGTTGCCAGGCAAGTCAGTCTCAAGACTCTTAAATTAGTTGCCTGATGCCATGCATTTATCCATAAGTTAGTGACCCTTTGGGGCTACAGGGAGAAGAGATCACAAATTCAAATAAAAACTATGAAATAGTTTTAATATTTAAAGGCCGAGAAAGATTAGGACAATTTTACAAATGAGCAATCAAAAAAAGAAAAGAACAGAACAAGGCCATGGGCAAGTCTGTACACTGATCCACAGATGTTTGTGGACGCACGGGGACCCGGGGTGGCACATCACCTCCTCTGCTGGTGGATACCTCCAGCGCTGTGCACACGCCACTGTGTGGCCACGCCATGCTGTGATGGTTTCTAGTTTAGTAACCTCAGCTACAGGGAGCCAAGGTGGCAGCTTCATTTGCAACTGCTCTCTATTCTCTCCATTCTTTTTTTGAAGTCATCGATATTGGTGCAGGAGGAGGAAGAGGGCACGGTGCCTCCGGAGTGGGTCCGGTTGGAACCCAGCTTTGAGTGCTGGTGCTGCTCCCGGAACTTCAGCAGCTGGAACGCCTTGCTGTGCAGCATGTCTGTGAGGCCACACGGGGCACTGTGGGCTTGGAGAGCAAGGAGGTCAGTGGAGGCCGGTCATCTTGCTGCAGAGATAAGAGGGAGACACTGTCCCAGAACAGGGGAGCAGGTCAAGGCTGAGCTGGCACACCTGCATCATGACCCTCTCAGGGCCAGCAGGACAAAGAGTATTACCTTTGTGTTATCCAGCCCACATCTCTGCTGGAGGATTTTTAGTCTTTCCAGATAGACAGATGGTTCCACTTCTTTGTCATTTGTGTTACTTATGGAGGACACTGTGCTTGTAGGGGTGGGGACACAGGTGACCTCCAACTGAGGTGAGATGCCTAAGGAGGAAAATGTATGCAAAACATTTACACAGATGCACCTCACTCGTGGACTGCCTGGGCTGTCACCTGAAAGTACAGTTAAGAACTAGCTGGGAATGTATCTCATTGCAGAGTACTTGCCTGACATCTCTCAGGTCACAACCACACACACACACACACACACACACACACACCTAGATCTATGTCAGCAAATGCCTATAATCCCTGCTACTTGGAGACTGAGGCAGGAAGATCACAACTTCAGGGTAGCCTGAGCCGAAATTAGTAAAAACCTCCAAGGGGGGAAAAAAAAAAAAGCCAAGAATTGGTGGTGCGCACCCATAATGTGACCCCTCTGCAAGTACTGAAAATATGGGCCCAGTTTGGGCAAGTCGACGCTGTGTCAAATTATAAAGAGCTAGGGCAGTGGCTTAGTGTGAAGTCTTTGGATTTAATCCCCAGTGCCATGAGAGGGGAAAAGTCTTTAAAGATGGGGTGGGGGCTGACGATGTAGCTCAGAGGTACATAGCATGTATTTTGCTTGAACAAGGCTTGGGTTCAATTTCTGGTATCAAAATCCAAAAAATGTCCAGGAGTTTAATGTTACCATTGTACTTGAAA
>PVKA01022591.1:0-36818 GCA_004027165.1 Ctenomys sociabilis | reverse complement strand
TCTCTGTCTCTGTCTCTGTCTCTCTCCCTCTCTCTCTCTCTCTCTCTCTCTCTCTCTCTCTCTCTCTCTCTCTCTGTCTCTCTCTTGGAATTGAACTCGGGACTTTGCACTTGCCAGGCAAGCACTTATTCTACGGAGCTATCTCCCTGGCCTAATTTCTCATGTGTAAATTTCCTTCTATTTTATTAAGCGACATGGACAATTATTATTTATCAGGTATAATTATGGCAACAAAGTGTCTACATGTTTTAGAGATGTTTGCATGAGAGTGAAAGAAAAGGATATCTGGATCTTTTTTACATACTTCAGCAATGAAAAGGGAAAAAAGTGGGAGGAAGGAGACCTTGAGGCGTAAATGTCAAAATTTTGATAATTAGTGACTAAATATGGTTATATGAAGGTCCACTTTTTCTGTCTCTGTGTACCATGAGGGTCATCATACATTACTTCGAATTTAAACTTGTATAAGTAACAAGTTATTATGTCAACTGATAAATCCTATATCCAAAACATGGCAGTATTATATTTATCAAAAGTTAAAATGCACAGGCCTACATTTTGATCTGGAAGTGCTTATTCTGTAGATACAGTTTCACATATACAAAATGCGTGTCACTGGGCCATTGGTTTTTTTTTTGGCAGCAAATGGTTAAAACCTACTCATGAAGCCCATACACAGAGATGAACCAAAGTATTCCTCAGCTGCAACACACAACTCTCACACACTGGAGGAGGAGAGAACTAGTTGAGCAAAATCACAGTGAAATGATCTAAAGATTTAAGTGATTAAAATAATATTAAGTCATTAAAGTAAATGGATCAACTCGGCAAAAAGTAAGCAAATCTTCAAAAGCTGCAATCCAGCAGACATTCAGGTTGAAGGGAGCAAGCTATCCTGGCTTCTCTGGAGGGACCAAGCAGCCTTTTTTTGTTTGTTTGTTTTATTGAAGTACAAATATCAATGGACAGTTTTAAGATACCTTGACAAGATGGATTTGATAAATTAATACATTGCAAACTGTTTTCATAATGTTTTGGTATCATAGAAGGTGCATACATGATATTATACTTACAGACATTATTATAGCATATGACACTTATCAGTAAAGAAAGAGAGTGTATCTGTTTGCGTATCTTATTTTTTCTGCCTGAATTACATCAAAGATTCAATAATTAATACTTTCTACCTTGTTATTTTCCTAGTGGTTGTCCATAGTACTAAAAGCTGACATAATATCCTGTCCAACCACCATTAGTGCAAACAGGTAAAGACTTTTCTGCATCAGCCCAACAGGCTTCTTGGGTGGCTGCATCTTGCACACTGTGGGAATTTAGGGGCATCTCTGGCTTCCCACTACGAGACAGCAGTAGTATCTTCTACCCCGTATCTCACCGCCACACAGTTATAATAACCCTAAGCATCAATCTTTAGCAAATTAGAAAAGCAAAACACATCTCCCTGAACAATGCTGGAAGCCAGGAAATGAGGAATGAATATAAAATCTCACCAGAAAACCAAGACCACGTTGACTGTGAGTGGAGTAAAATACTGCCTTGTAAGGAACTGGAATATCAGCCTTCCAGTGGATTTGGGTCCCCATATTGACTCTAACATTGAGAGAAATAAAACACAAATTAATATTTTACTTTTTTAAAGTAAACCTATCTTGGTAAGGGTGACTGAGAACTAGAAATACCCTCAGGAAGAAAGTAACAAAATGCAGTCCTCAAATAGTTCCCACAGTTAAAGTTACAGTAAACAAACAAAGTTAAAAATCAAATACAAACACAATTAAGCAAGATACTTTGAGCAAGAAACCATAAAAATCTTCAACAAATTAAATACAAAAAGACACAAATGCAGGAATACAGACTACAAAATAAATATATTTCGTGGGCTTCTGAAGATATTACTTTAATCTAAAATATTAACTAAAATGTACAAAGAGCCAAGTGTCTCCCTCCACCAAAACACAGCATGAAATACTACCTCGTAACAGATACTGGCTTAGGGAGAAATTTTCTGCATGCCTTTCTTATTACTCTGCTGTAGAGAGAGATAGGGCGCATCTCTTTCTGTCTTACTATTATCAAACCTTCATGCCTGAACCAAGATAAATCTGATGCTGAACCCTAGAGGTGCTCACTCCCCAGGGCTGAGCAGATAGGTGAAAAGGGGGAGAGAGCCAGAAGCGCCAGCAGCCCCCACACAAGTTAATAGTAGGACTACAACAAAGGCAGGCAGTAGGAGGCTCAAAATGAGAATGCCTAGCCTCAAGGAGATAACCAAAGGGTCTGTTTCTGAGCCAGAATTCTGAAAGACAAGAACGTTACTAGTGGCATTCTAATATAGAGTCCGAATAGGTAGCCCTAACTAAAATAGCCTTTCCAGACAAGAAGAGAAACCACTCCCAGCTCCCATGAATTTTGCCTTCCCAATAATGATTTCTATGCTGAATCTCTAGTCTTTTGGTACTTGAGCTAAGCATCTTGGGGCCAATGTTTAAAAAAAATCAACATAACTTCTTTACAATATTTATTTTGGATAAAGAGGTGACCTATATCTTATATTCAGCATACGTCTGGACAAAAAAATATAATTGAATGCTAATAATATTTGCTAAAGTTTCATTCTGTTTTCTTCTGATGGGCATCTCTCTCTCTCTCTCTCTCTCTCTCTCTCTATATATATATATATATATATATATACACACACATATATATATATGTATATATATATATATTTATATATATACACATATATGTACATATATATATTTCTAGAAGTGTAAACTTTGACTTCTATTATATAGCTTCAGTGCAAATAAAAAGATTTTGAAATATTGGATTTAGTCATAGAGGAGAACCTGGCATCAAGGTCAGACCTAAGCAGGACAAGACCTGCTCTAAGGGAGGCAGCTGAGTAGTTCCGTTCTCAGGGAAGCTTGTACTCAGGAAGAGGTAAAGGCTGAGTGGCAGGAAAGTGAATTTTTGTTTTTAGAAGAAAACACATGAATACTGTGACGTTCCCCACTCTGCAGACATACAAGGCTTAGGAGAACATGTACACTTTCTTTCTGCTGATGTTCTCTTTGCAGCTGGGCCTGCAAAAGCTATCCCCGATCAGAAAGACAAAAGAGAAAGGACGAGACATCAAGACAGGGACGGTGAATGGATCTGTAACCAATCCCAGGTGAGAAAGGAGGAAGCCATTTACTCAGTAATGAGGAAAATATAAAATTAGGTTGTCACTTCCAAAGAAAAAAACGAGATAGGAAGGGCTTATTTATTTTCAGTATGGCAAGCATTGTTTCAGTACTCTTGCAGATAATCATGCTTCTGACATTTTTGAACAAAAACAGCAATTAAATATAACAGCAGATTATCTATGGAAAATCTTAGTGTTCTAAATAAAGGTAATAATTTAGAAAATGAAATCTTGCTCTTGGGAGAGGAGGGAAGCAGGACACAGGGAAAGAATGGGCTGCATTTACCTTCTAGGTACCAGCAGGTGTGCTGCTTCATGGAACAGTCAAAGCAACCCCCAGGCCTGACACCTGCCTGTCAGCTGCAAGGTCCTGAGTTCAATTCCCACTTCAAAAAAGAAACCCAGGTGGCAAAAATAATTTGCCACTATTTAAAGAAGAGTCAAATGAAATGGAAAGAGTTTAAAGGATCTCCTGAAATAATTCTGTGATAAGGGATCAAAGCGCAATTTAATTTTAGATTATCTCTAGAGGGCTTTGTATAACAGACCATTTGACAATTTGCCTTTACTAGATAAAGCTGAATCATAAAAATGGGTGGCTTCAGCCTACACTTAGGAAAGTGTAATCAGCGGAAAATGATTTGGTGTTGTCTACTGCAAGTAGCTTTCTGTTTCAAATTAGAAATCAAACTTTACTGTTGTGCTACTCACTGTACCCTAAATTTTATAAATTTTTCCTTATAGAAAAAATAATGCTTTTTGAAAATTACTGACTCAAGCAGTCAAAAATATGTTTTGAGTGCTTGATTGTGCTGTTAAGAGTAATCCAATCATGTAAGTCGTATAGTCTAGTAAGAGCTTATTAATTGTTTTGTCTAAAAATATAGAAAAAAGTATCACTGAATATTGTTTAATTTATCTCCACAAATCAACAGCATTTTAATTTTCTTTCTTCTTTTTTTTTTTTTTTTTTTTTCTTTTTGGAGGTACCAGGGATTGAAATCAGATCCTTGTGCTTTCCAGGGAAGCACTTATTCTACTGAGCCATCTCCCTGGCCCTAGCATTTTAGTTTTCCACTTGCCAGCATAGTACAATTTCCTAGTAGTTCAAAGAGAACTGAGTGAAAGAATGTTAATAGGTACCTTACCACCAGTATTCAACACAAATAAAGAGAACAAAAGCAAATTTAGTCATCAGAAAGCCTGACAGTGATTTTTGCAAGTTGGTCAAACTATCAACAGTATGTTTCTCCTCAAGCAACTAACAGCATTTCTTAAATTTGAGTTTGGAGTTTTCTTGTTTCAGAGGTGCAATATTAACAAATGACTGAGCTGGGGAAGTGTCACTGGGCTTACATCATCCATCTCAGTCGTTCATTAAAAAAAAAAATGGAGATTTTGGCAAGTAGTGATACAATGGTGTAGGAGGGACCTTAATGGGGAGCAAATTGAGGAGTAATTAATCAAGCTGCGTAAGAAAGTGAAGAGAAGAAACAAAGATGCAAGATTTGACAGGAAAATTCTGAGCTCTTTGTACTTGGCACCAGTCCAAAAAAAAAAAAAAAAGCATAATAAAGCTGAAAAGTTCATGAATATGTTCCAATTAATCTGTATGTGCACTGGAATGCTTTTGAATTTGGCTCATTTAAATCTGAAATTCCCTTCCCCATTGATGTCAGCTAGTTAGCCAAGATGGTGCATTACCGTTATGATCACTGCAGCGCACATAATTTAGCTTTATCTCTTTGGGGACTCAACTCCACCCCCTGCTAGCTAATATGCTCACCAAGTTTAATGATGCAAAAAATTTTCCTGAGTACAGGTTATTTATCTTTATCAGGGGCTGTATTTGGCTGGGTGTCTGTTATCAGCCGAATATTTGCTCCTAAATGGTTGGATCTCATACATATTCCAGAGAAATCCTGAAGCCCGCACTGTCAGTTAGATTTGCAAGAGAAGTGTTTCCGTTCTGCAGATACACCTTAGTAATACTGATTTATGAATTTAAAGCTGCTAAAATGATGATTTCAGTTATGAACTCTGAAATCACTGTCATGAAATACAAAATCAATCTAAAACCTGAGAAAGGACTTTCTTTGAAAGAACCTCAGATATTTATAATAAACAACACAGGCATATGAATGTATAATAATAAACACACATGATTTCCAAGTAATTATGTTGCCAAACTTTAACCTGAGAAGAAAATCTGAGAGTCAAAGAAGGAAATCCAAGTAGACTGGTCATAAACCAGAGGTCTCAGGGGGGTGGCAAAGGGAAGATGGTTGGCTCTACCTTGCTAGTATAGTGCAACAATTTTCTAGTTGGCCAAAGAGAACTAAATGAACGAATGTCAATAGGTGCTATCAACAGAGGCAGAGGCATTTTGCCAAAGACACACGCATCCCATGTACCTGTACCCCTAACTTTACAACAAGGATGTGCCTAGGTTCTAGCACTCTCGTTGCCTATGAGGGAAAATATAATCAGCCCAAATTGCTACTAGAGCCTTTGAGGAGATAGTAGTTTTGATCCCTAGGATCAAACCTAAAACTTTACACAACTACATTCTCAGCTCTTTTTCACTTTTTATTTTGAGACACTCTCTTCCTAAATTGCTACATTATACAGAATGGTCTCCAACTTGCAAACCTGCTGCCCCAGCTGGGATCATAGGATTGTACTAACCAGTCCCAGTCCAATTACTATTTTTAAAAAGATAAAGAGAAGAAACAGAATTAAAATTACAAAAAAAAAAAAAAATCAAATTTATTGAGACATTTTAAAAAGACAAAAAATGAAGGCCCAGGGGCTGGGGGTTTGATCCCCTGGCCTGCCATGCTGGCCCCACCCCTGGGGCATGCTGAGCCAGCAATTGAGGCTGGGCGTGGTGGCACAACCCTGTAATCCCAGCTCTTGGAGACTGAAAACAGGCAGATCACTGTGAGTCCAATCGAGCAGTGAGACCCTTCCCTAAATAAAAAAATAAAAAAGAAAAAGACAAGGAATGAAACAAGTCACAAGAATGAAAATCACTTTATAATAAGAACCAATAGAAAATGCTAAAACTAGAACAGCTGATAGAAAAACAAAAAACTTAGCAAGTGGGATGAAGAGCAGAAAACTTACTTCTAAAAACAGCAAGATATTGTAACAGTTCAAAACACCACTCCTTGAAGGCATCAGAAATCAAGACAATGTAAAAAATAGAATTATAAATTAAAAAAGTAAAAAATATAAAAACAGAAGCATCCAAGATATCTATAGCAAGCATGCTTTAGAAAAGAAATACATGAAGTGGGGTATAGCTCAAAGCCTTGGTACAATCCGTAACATCCCCGTAATAAAACAAAACAAGAAATTAAAGAGAGAAAAGAGAATAATTGAAGAAATAATGGTTGATAATTTTCCACACATAAGGATAAATTAAAGCATTATGTTTAAGGATCCATAAAATAGCAGTCTAAGTACAGAAATGATAAAGTAAATATCTGCCACAATATAGTAAAATTTAATTATTTGAAAGAGTGAAAAAATTATTAAAGCTTCCTGAAACAGTAGGTGATGTTAAAGATTCTGGGCCAGAAGGGCCAGACAAATAGGTCAGCAGATTAAAGTGCCTACTTAGGCAGACACAGGGGCTAGGGTTCAATCCTGGGCCTACCACACTGGGTCCCACCCCCGGGGCATACTGAGATGGCAATTGACACTGGGTGAGGTGGCGCAGGCCTATAATCCCAGTTCTTGGGTAGCTGTAAAACAGGAGGATCACTGAGTCCAATCTACATAGTGAGACCCTATACACCCTGTACACCATGTCCTAAATTTAAAAAAAGGATTCTGAGTCAGAATACAGGGCTCCTTACAAGGATACTTTGTATAAGAAACAACCAAGTAATGATTTTAGATTAAAGGAATAGAATTGGAAAGATTTATGAAATTTTATGCATTGTCAAGATTTTATTTAAACTTGAAAATTAGGTAAAAATGTTCTCAATAATATACAGTATGATCAAATTGTGTAGAGGAACAGATTTAGTATAAGACAGACATATGATTAATAGGTTTCAACTCATACAGTGTGCCTGAGGTTCCAGGGCCAGCACGGCATGCAGTACCAGGGATCAAACCCAGATCCAAGCGTTTGCCAGGCAGGTGCTTACACTGTCGAGCTATCTCTCCAGTCAAAAGGAGGATTTCTGAGGTAGGCTGAGAGATTCAGGATTGGAAGAGGTGCATGGCCACCTGCTGGGCCCAAGCAAGGTTCCAAGATAGCCTTCAGTGCAGTAGAAAGCTGGAAGATTCAGTAGCAGTCAAAGTTCAAAGGCCTAGAAGTTGGCTGTGGAGTCGGCAGAGGAAAAGTGGAAGCCCAGGGCTGTGTTCTCCTCGATTCAACAATTCAATGTATCATCATTTGTATAGGCTGAACTCAAGAGAGGCAATCGCTCTTAGTACAATCTTAGTTAGACAAGCATCCAGTGTGTAATTTATATTAAAGAGAATAAAGAGATGCTGAAGCAGATATATGTATTGGGCCAGCGAGATGGCTCAATAGAATAAGTGCTTGCCTGGCAAGTGCGAGGGCCTGAGTTCAGTCCCTGGATACTCAAAAAAAAAAAAAAAAAAAAAATATATATATATATATATATATTTACATTGATTCATCCCTTACAATGTGCAGGGGCATAATCAGGTGAAAAATTTTCACCAAACATTGCATGGGTCTCTTTTACAGGTTTACTCGTGGAGTAAACTACAGACCCTTGCAAATGCAATGCTTTTCTTAAAATAATCTTCCATATATCTACACACTCAAGATTTATATTCCTTCTAGTAATACACAGAAAAAAGTAAACTAGAATGCCTGGATCCTGCCTCATTATGTAAAATGATCTTTTCTAAGTTATAATTCATTTATACCCCATTTTTTTTGTAGAGAGCAGAAATTCCACATCCATATTAAATAAGCAAGATTTTAGCAAAAACTAGACAAAGCAATTAAAATATTCTCCATAATTTCTGGATCACCACATGAGAGGGAAAAAATGCTATTTTGAGGCCAAATTTTGGAGTAAAGTTTCTAAATGTGAATGCTTTGGTAGAAGTAAATAAGCAGTACAGAAGAGTTTGCAGTTCAGGTGATGTGGAAGGGGGTTATTGACTTACTTAAAGCAAGTCTTCCACACACACCTGGGAAAAGTTATCTTTGTTCTTCAGCAAGATTAGATGCTGGCTGCACTCTGTGCTCTAACAGAAGAAGTGTTCACCCCTGACCACAGCACCTATGCCTCCAGGGCAGTGCAGTCCACTGACTCTTGGCTTCATAGATTCCTTTTATATGGCTAGCAGAAGAGCCCTGGGTCTGTGGTTTTCTCTCAGCTACCAGGGATATGCTCTGCTCGCCTTTGGCAGACCTGTGAAAAGAAGGTCAGCAAGTTTTCGTCCTGAAACAACTGATGACTTCAACTGCTGCTGCCACCAGACTCCCGAGGAGACCGTGCTCCCTCAGAAGTGAGGAATTTGAGAAGCAGAGCTCAGCCAAATGCACCAATAGTCGTGGTTCAGATAACTCCTTGACATGTAACCTGCCGACATCTACAAATCAGAACACTTCTTACACAGACTCAGATTTGTGATTACCTTTATGAAACCACAGCTCACATCAAAACAAGATCACATCATGGGCATCCATCCGCACACAGAAGGGATCCCCTCGGTGACAGGACCAGCATTCTCAAGTGGCCACCACCTATTCATTTCTGTGCTTCCTCACACTGAAACTTAGCTTTGGTTGACAGTTACCACTGAGCCTTTGAGGTCACTTTAATGAGTTTCACTCGCTGAGCTCCATGCCCTGGGGCATTTTGTGTACAACTTCTGACCATGATTATAACTCAGTTGTCACTAAAAGAGAAAGACTTGGCTATTGGACTATGAAGGTCAAGTAGATAGGGTCACAAAATCTATTATGCTTATTCCAGCATTGCTACTGCTCAGAACAGTAAGTGCTAATGTAAGCTGGGTGAATTAATGATCCTACAAGGAGGGAGAATGTGTTCTCTTTGTTTAGGATCACATTCCCACCAGAGTTCACTTAACTTACTTAAGCACTACCATGGTAGTCTCTCTACCCAGGTAATGTGTAATGGGTTTATTTTGATCCCCTCCCCGAAAGGAAATCGCTATATGGAAATACTAACCCTTTAGTCTTAGAATGTGAACCATTCTTGGAGACAGTCTGCAGAGATAATCATGCTAAAATGAGTCACTTTCATAGGTGTTAATTTAACATGATTTCCATCCTTATAAAAGAGAAGAACTCAGTAGACAGGCACACACATAGGGCACTATGGGAAGAAGGCAGCAAGGTCGGAGATGATGTTTCTCTAAACTAAGAATGTCAAAGACATATAAAAACAAGCAGATGCTAAGGCAGAGACGTGAACTAGAATTTTCATCACAGATATCAAAAAGAACCAATCCTGCCTACATCTTAATCTTGGACTTCTATCTCCATAATTATGACACAATCAGTTTGTGAGTTTAATAAGCCAACTATTTTGTTATGGCAGCCCCAGGAAACAATGTATAAGAGAAATAAAACTTCATGGCAACTGTACTGTACCCTCCTAAAAATTATTCTTTCCTTCTCTATAGTGCTGTTGGGCTGGCCTCTTCCCTTTCATTCATCAGTACATAGTAGAAAAAATGTAGTTCAATTCTCTGATTAACAAGACCCTGTCATCTTTGTTTTTTCCACCTAACTCCAAAATTTAGAACAACAGAATCCTTAAAAACTCCTCAGACATCTCTGCTTTGAGGTTTAAAATTTGGTGCCCTTGAGCAGCATTGTGATTCACATCTGGATGTCCCTGCAAAGTCTCATTCAGTCATAGGGTTTCTTTAAAGCTGGCTGAATCTAGAGGGTGTGATACTGGGATTAAGTGTGTGTGCTTAATCAGTCCTCTGATTGGTGTGGCAGGGTTCTGGCTAGGATTAGTGTTATGAGTGCTATACCCACGCTAGTGCAGAAGGCTGCCTATAACATCAGAGACAAAAAGAGCCTGTGAGCTGAATAAATCTTTTCCCCTTTAACTTTGGGTGTCATCTCTTTTGTCTCAGCAACAAAAGAAAAATAACTGAGGAGGTAAGTATGAGCTATGAGTGAGCTTGAGGAAGAATACAGTAGACAGTGATTATTATACACCCTGAGCAGGTAAAGCACAAACATGAATGTCCTTGAGCATCTATATCCATTTATTAAAATATACTGTTAGTGCAACAGAACTGAGAAAACTGGATAATTTTGGCAAAATCTTGGGATAGTTTATAGGCTTTATGGCCTTTTCAAGTTTTTATCATTTTGCTTTTCAGTTTTAGTTAATTTTGGTCATTTATGCCTCTTTATAGTATTGGACAAGTATTTGAGATAATTGAAATTCTGCTACTACCAACAAATGAAAAGTTCACAAATGAATTGTTCACAAGCAAAGATTTATAATCATGACCCAAATATTTTTGAATACTAAGTTAATTTTCTTCCTGGTCCTGATTTTATCACTATTAGTAATACTAAAAATTAGTTTTCAGCCAATAATTTCTTCTTTAATCATTTAAGTATATTTTTACATTTCTTTTTTTTTTTTTTTTTTTTTTTTTGTCTTTTTGAGACAGGGTCTCACTATGCGGTTCAGGCTGGCCTTAAGATCACTTTGTAGCTCAGGCTGGTCTTGAACTCACAACAATCCTCCTGCCTCAGCCTCCCAAGTGCTGGGATTACAGGCATGCACCACCATGCCCGGCTTTACATTTCTTTTGTATGTTAGTAGCTACCATGGGTTTACTTCACTGAAGAACAGCCAGTAGCACTGAAAAAATGGTTAAGGCCTATGTGTGTAAAGACAGCATTAAGATTTTAAATATTACTTTCTCACTGGGATGTGAATAAATGTTAGTGATAATTGGCAGGAACACTTTCATTAATCATGGACACTACTGTATCATCCATCATAAGCACATCAATTCAGAATTGAGAAATGTTGTTTTATTTCAATACGTTACTTTATAAAGGTCAAACATGGCTAGTGCCTGATTATTGTCAATGGAAAAACAACAAGAAAGCTCTTCTTTTAGTGAAACAAATATCCCACCATTCAAATATTTTGTTATCAAATAATGACTTTTCCATTTTAATCACTTTCTCACTCCTGTATTTTAACAGACTGATAGTCTACTTTTAAACTTATGGCAGCTGGATTATAATCGAGCCATAAGAGTGAAAAAGAAGGGATAAATAGGTGGCATAATTGATTTGAAAACCCCAGTTTTTCAAATCAGCCTAAATGGTTCTAGGTGAAACTTAAGTAATCATTTTCCCAAATTTGACAAGTCTAACATGACAAAATGGAAAATGAAAAGTCATTATGAAATTCTAAGCTTCTTCATTAAGTGAATGACATACAAATTATAACTAAACTCTTGGTATCTTGACTCTATTATTATGTAGTCAAAATCACAGGCATAATTGTCTTATAGGACTAGAAGAGGGATAGGAATTCAATGATTCAATGAGCTTGAAGATACAAAGATTATCACCTTAAAGTGACTTTTCTATGTTTCCCTGGGAAAATGAACAACTGAAGCACCATCTTCAATGATTATGAAATTTAGAAGTCTGGAACACTTGAAAGATAAAGACATTTATTTTGGTTGCTCCCTTCTTAATCTTTAGATGGTCATAATGATCTCAGGTAGGTGCACCCATTTGTAAAATAAGAATTTAAGGCACTAAGAAAATGTAGGAGTTCAAAAGTAAAATGACTATTTTCTATATACAAATTTTTGAGTAAAATGACTTTGAAAATGTGGCCACAATATTTTGATGGGCATAATTACAGGGTGATGGCTTTCACTTTAAGTTACGAAGGACCACTGAAGACCATTGTCAGGTGTCTAGCAACAATAGCAAGTGAGAACTCTCAAATAACACTTACTTTGAAAAGAACTTCTATCTGCTTTGGGAAAAATAATGTACAGCAGCATTTTCAAAATGTGCAAAGGTAGAAAAAGAAAATGTTCAGGTAAAATGTTTAGACCATTGTGGGAATAGGCCCACTTTAATATACCTTTCAATTCTGAACACATTGGCGGTGCTCAAAACACATTATAAAAGTAATAACATGATAATGGAGTTGGGAATCCTGTAAAGGTTACATAGAATTCAATTTATATATCAAAATGCCTGAAAATCAAACTTGGGCCAACCACCGAAAGGTATTGGATTTCACTACATTGAATAAGACAAGGATCTCATAACCATGAAAATAAAGTGACCAATATGCTCAGGGCCTAATTTTAAACTATTTTGGCTCTCTTAGCTATTTTCTCTCTCCTTAAAAAAATTTTTTTTCTACAACTTTCATTGAAATATGAGCTTAGAGATTAGAATGTCTAAGTGTTTGATAATAGTTAAATACTTCCAAATGTGAGATTTCAGGGAAAGAGGTAACCTAGAGAGAGAGATTCCAAAGGAACTTGGGCATGACGAATGTTAGTCAAACAACATGCTTTGAATATAATTGTCAATAGTGCAATTATGTCAAAATAAATATAAACCACTAAACATTTTAGCAGTTGAATTATTGTGACTTATACAAAACTCTTAAGTGCTATTCCTCAAGAAAGAGATTTATTTCTTTTAATGCCATAAGGTGTTAGAGCTTTTCTGACAAAGATATGAAGAATTTTTAAATATATTCTGATTTCTATTATAATGTTAGTTTTATATCCTCCTTAAAGGAAGAAATAATGTATAATATACAATTATGTGAAAAATTTTGAGAAATAAAATCATTTAGACAACCTCTCAAGATTTTGTTAAAAATCACTGGAACCACTGCTCAACAATAAGCAAATTTATAAGAACAAATTATATTCTACCTGTTTGTCTTTAGTATGCCCAAAGGTTTTTCTATTATCTGTAAATATGTTGTTTTAAAAATTAAAACACATTATTTTAATGGTATGTTGAATGCATAATTACTCCTCTCAAGAATTAATTTTTATTCACATAGTATGCATACATATCTGTTTAATATGGTATGTACACAGTTGTACACTAGGTAGTTATTGATCAGTGTAATTCACAATATCATTACTTGATATGAGGATTTTGAAGTGAAATATTTCACTGCACATTTAAAAAAGGAACTGAAAATAACATTTTCATAAGGTTGCAGAAAATAAATGGCTATGGTCGACAACTTCTTTGAATAACTCACTATTGTTGTGGAATGTTGGACTGTGCTGGATTGTGGTGTCGAGTTCAAGCACCTAAGTTAGTTGAATGACAATGGAGTGCCCACCTTTGACAGGTGTAGACAAAGGAAGGGGTATAGAAAGAAAAATCATGATGTGTGTGTATAGACAGTACAGTTAGGATAGATAACGCTGTGCTTCTATATAATTCTATGAGAGGCAAGATCTGCACTAATAGTGGTTGGACAGGATATAATGTCGGCTTCTAGTACTACGGTCATCCACTAGGAAAATAATTACTGAATTTTTGATATAATTCAGGTATAAAAAATAAGATAAGTAAGCAACTACACTCTTAATTCACTGATAAGAGATATCTGCTAAAATAATATCTGTAAATATAATATCATGTATGCACCTTGTACAATACCAAAACATTATGAAAATAGTTTGCAATGTATTAATTTATCAAATCTGTCTTGTTAAGGTGTCTTGAAACTGTCTGACTGACATTTGTAGTTCAATAAAATAAAAAATAAAGTAAAAAACTGACATGCAATAATAAAAAGAAAGAAATATCACCAGAAGGCACCCTCTTCTCTTTGTAAGTAATGAGAAGAAATGGCATATAGCTTCAAGGTTGAGAAGAAACTGCTAGAACAACTTTGGGCCTTCAGCCCTAGCTAGGTTCTCGGTAGTCAATCTGGCATGCACGCACTCAAAAATAGAGATTTATTTTACTCGAAGGAAATTCAAGGAGAAATTTAAGCAGTGTTTCTAAAATGTATTCAGACTTAATATCCTTACTCACGGCAGAAAATTATTCATTCATTTAATCTAAATACGTGTATGTGTGGCAGTTTTATTCCCAATTCATGACACGCATAATAGAGAACATCATGAGCCAATTGTCAATGGGAGTAAAAAAAAAAAAAATACTAAACTGAAATGTAAAGCTCCTTCCTAATTCCATCTGTATTCATTTGATATTGAATTGCAAATATTATTGTTTTCTAGCAAGAACAGATTTATAAAAATAGTCATCGAAGGCTTAAGGACAAAATGTACGTATTTGGAGCCCAGGCACCAGGCCTCTCCTCTGCACTGGGCACCTGTTGACTCATTTAATTCTGTAAACTAGAGTAGGAGACAGAGCTCACTGGGACATTCCCATTTTATAGACCCAGAAACAAAGCAGAGAAGTATAAATACAGAAGCCTCTGTTCTTTAATATTGTGCTTTCACAAAAATTGGAATGATAATTGTGATTTAACATAGCAATGGCATGGCTAGAGGTTTTTTTGTTTTTTGTTTTTTGTTTGTTTTTTTTTTGTCTTTTTTTGAGATAGGGTCTCACTATGCAGCTCAGGCTGGCCTTAAGCTCACTTTGTAGCTCAGGCTGGTCTCGAACTCACAACAATCCTCCTGCCTCAGCCTCCCGAGTGCTGGGATTACAGGCATGTGCCACCACGCCCGGCTCATGGCTAGAGTTTTGTTTCTGTTTATAATTTGAAAATGACTGGTTAGGGTGATAACACCATTCAGACCTCGTTACCAAGTAGACTTACATTATTGCATTCAATGACTTGTTTCCCTCCCAAAGTTTTGCACATTTATGTGACGAGAGAGTTCTGACTTCTGTATTTCACCATGAAAGTCATTAGGTTTTCAGATTCAGGCTTGAATGTGCTGCTATGGCTGGGGATTTCCTTCTTGTCCTCTTGTCTCACCTTGTCCTTATGGATGCCAAAGTAGCGAAGAAAAAAATAACCTCTAAAATATGTGTCTTACAAGTTGAACTAAAAGCTTTCAAAATATTATACCAAGTCAAATTTTAAAATGCATCCAATTCCCAAGAGAGCTCAAATGGGTAAATTTCATGTATATAGGATGCTAATAAGATACATAGCAAAGTCCATGGAAAATAATGAGTTGAGACATTTTGAAAGTAAAATGCAATGGAAAAAGGTTGTCTGGGATATCCAGATTATATCTAGCTGGGTGTTTTGTACATTTGAGTCACTTAAATATTTATTGCATTAAATATATGCATGAATAAAGGAGAACGAAAATTGAATCCCCTTTTACAGGTAGAAAAAGTACAAGTAAAAGTCATTCTAAGAAACTTCACTCTTCCACCAAAATATCTTTATTACATCCTGAGAGCCAGTTTCCCAATGTCAACAACTCCAAAATCACAACAGAAAAACAACCAAAAACCTTGTTCATCTGGGAACCCAACTCAGATACTACATGGAAAAAGGAACATTGCAAGTTATACTTGATATGTATTAACAACACAGGAGCAATTGCTTCAATTTTTTTTTTTTTTTTTTTTGGCAAAACGAGGGATCAAACTCAGGCCCTTGCACTTGCCAGGGAAGTGTTTATTCCACTGAGCCATCTCCCCAGCTCCTGATTCAATTTTTGATCCATCCAGTTCTCATTATTTTTCTAGGAGTAAAATTGAAAGTAACATCTTTTAGCGAGAAATGTACATAACATCCCAAAGATATATATTACAGGAGGCTTAAGTAAAATAATATGAGATCATGTTACAATTATATTCTAATGGACTTAAAAAGTATGCAATAAGAACTCATTCAATTCAAAGAAATAATCATGGAAAGTTAGAACTTTTTTCACTTTGATTTGAATATGCACAATCATGGTTTAACACAAAATAATTGTGTAAATTAATGGTTTTCATTATGTAATTTCTATAATGCATGTATTGTGTATTGATTGATGATAGAGAATTGTAATGGATGTTTATATTAAGAACTTTAGAGCATAATGATTGTGTATCTCTTCTACATTTTCATGTTCTCCGAATACATTTTTGTATTATACAGTCTGAAAACTATTTATTAAACATGTCTAATTTTTATGATAAAATATGAATATTTGAATAGATCCAAAAAGGGGCAGAATCTTTGAGGGCAAACACTTCTTCCAGGAGAAATTTTAGCTTCTCTACATAGTCCATCACTGCAAACTTTCACTTATGTCTTCTGAATAGTACATCATTTGTACAAATTGTTGTATGCCATGGCTCTGTATTATTGTAAACTTATAAAGCCTACTTTCAACATAAATTAAAAGTAAAGACTACTAGGAGCATTTTCTTCTTTCACCTGACTGCATTTTCTTGCATTCTACACATAGCCCATATTCTGCTTCAAGTGCTCCTGTGTCACATTGCATAGTAAGAAATGAGTAAACAAAATGAGAGAGAACAATCATAAAAGGCAGAGAATAATTTGTGATCTTGGAATTTTCAACTCAAAATTCATAAAACTTGGAAGATGAGATAGACTCTGTATGTGCATTCTTTAGAACATTTCAGTATTTTCTTTAAATTAAAAATACTGTCAGACTATCATTTCTCCAAGTCTTTGCTATTACTTTCTTCCTTGAATCTGTTACTTCCTTTAATCTATTCTAGTTTTTGACTGTCAAATCACAGCCTGTAATGTGGCCTTGGAGATCAGCTATTCCACTCCTTCATTTTATTTATTTATTGGGTTTTTTTCCTTTTTGGTGCTGAGAACTGAACTCAGGGATTCCAGCATGCCAGCCAAGCATTCTACCATGGAGGTAGATCCCCAGTCCCCATTCTTTCATTCATATAAAAGCTAATTTGCTCAAGGTCACAGAGCTAGCTAATGATAAACTCAGGTTTCCTTCCTGTAAATATAATGTTTTTTGGAACACACACATATTTATATAAAATGTGTGCTGCTCCCTGAGTTTAGCTAATTATACTCATTGAAAGTGAAATCTAAAGCTATTATTTCACAAATAGTGTTCTGTTCTGGTTCATACACATCTAAAATAACTAATTCCAAATTCCCTGGGAGTGATTTTCCTTTTATGCATTGTAACAGAACGAGGGAACTTATTGAAGAACCACATTTTGGCAAACGAGTGCCCTGCTTTTCTGGTCCCTGAAATCCTTCCCATTGTATTTCATCGGACTCAGGAGATAAATTTAGAGTCATCCAAAAGCCACAATTGAGTCTTTTCCTCTAACACAGAGTCAAAGTAGAAATCTTTATGCAATAAAATCTTCATGAAACGACAATGATTCTAGAGGACCAGGGAGATGGCTCAAGAGAATAAGCACTTGCCTGGCAAATGCAAGGGCCTGAGTTCAACTCCTGGTTCTGCCGGAAAAAAAAAAAAAAGAAGACTGTGATTCATTTGAAAATCCTAGGTGAGAATATTAGTAAATACTAACACCACAGACTTAAATACTTCTGCCTGAACTAAAATTTGAGTAGCCATAGCTTTTCTGTTTTATATAACAAGGAGAACTGACAACAGTGCCCTTACAACAATAAAGAAAAGGCCAAGGGGTGTTTAAGAGGAAATATAGTGCAAAGAGAGAGAAACAATTCTATCATAAGATGTTGTGTTTTGTGAGTGTCAAGATATCAACTGAACAAATGGAGCTGGTGTTCATTTGCTTTCTTGTTTAACACATAAGAAGTGGACTCACATGGTGGAAGACAGACACATAAATGCACAATCATAATAAAACAAAAGTGCAGTTTCAGAAATGAATAGACAGTAATGGCTTTTTTTTTTCTTATCTCAGTAAATAAGCAAGTGGCTGACATGGGAAACCCAGGAGGAAGACCTGACCCTCTAGAGTGGACACATACAGTGTCACAAGAGAGTGAAACAACTTCAGGATTCTGGATGTATGCAAATTAGAGCATTTGGCATGCAGGAATTGAGGAGAGTGGTAAGAAAATAAAAGAAAACATTTGAGAAGTCAGAGAGGAGAAAGGGAAGAGGAAAGAAGGAAAAGATAAGAGAAAAAGAGGGGAAAGGGAAAAAGAAGGGACAGAGAGAGGAGAGAAAAGGAGGGAGGGAGAGGTCAAATAGGGGACAAGAGGAGTTTTATAGCTCAACTGCAAAGAAGTGTGTCCACTGTACTATACATGTACAGTAGATTCATTAGACATTGTCCTATAACAAGTACACTGATCATATTTGGATTTAAACTTCTTCAGAATCATTCAGATGTGGGAAAAGGCACATTGTCACTACTTTTATTTTCATAAATCTCTTTTCTCCCTACAATCATCCATCGAGGCTGATGACAAAAATAAAGAGCAAAATTACCAGTCAAAGATAAGTGATTTCTTCTGGCTTACAGAAGTGTCCCACATTGGGATCCATTCAAAGTTTAAGCTCCTTACTGAGCAGATTATTTTTTCCCATTAAAGGTTGCTGCTCCATGTCCTACGTTCTGAGTTTGTTTTTAGCAACACAGAACTGGAGCCTGTGCCCTTTCAAGGTGCAAGAGGCATGCATTGTTCTGCGCCTTTAAAGACTTCATGGTCTGGGGTGCTTTCAAATCACACAGCTCTGCCTCAGTCTCTGGGGCTCCCAGGCCTTGGCTGAATCACAGCAAATTATGTCCTGAAGGAAATTTGCATCCCTACCACTAGCGTGAGTCTGTACTTGTCCCCTACTCCAGTGGACAGAGACCCCTCTGGCCATAGGTGCTTGGGAGGTACCTCATTCTGATCTACTTATCCAGATACCCACCTCTGCCACCCTGTTCCAGACAGAGCTCTTCTAAAAGACACCTATGAAACTCCCAAGGAGCACCTAAAGAGTCAACACACTTCCTGCATCTTTCCCTAATTCCTCAAGACCTACCTAGATTTGTCTAGAATTTCCCCATCTCAAGAGGTGCCACCATGAGGTTGAGACTGAACACACACTCCTGGGCCCTACTGCATGCTTTTCTTGTCCCAATTGTCCTGCCAGCATTGTGATGTAAAATACAGTCGAAAAAAATAAAAAAATAAAATACAGTCGACATATTTCCGTCAGAAGTTGACTAGTCTTTTTTCCACTAAAACAGACTGTAACCAGATGTCTGGGGCTTCACTACCAATAAAGCAGTAATCTGTGCCTAGGAAGAAGTAAAATTCTAGGATTAAAAAGGGAGTTAATATATGTTATATTCATGTACCAGCTGTGCCAGCTGCATAGAAGGAATGCAAACATTATGCATTGCAAACATGTGTGAAAACTGAAAAAGGAGAGCTGGTGAGATAGATCAGTGTTGTAAAATGCCTGCTAAGGCAAGCTCAGACAAGCATAAATGGACCTCAGTTCAATCCCTGGCATGACACAGCATGCCAACCCATCCCCTTGGTGGGCTGAGCCAGCCAAAAATAAATAAAGGAATCAACAGATGGATGGATGGATGGAGGGGGAGAGAGAGGAAAGGAAAAAGGGATAAAAATGCATTAAGGATATTATGTATATGTACTATTTCCCCACAAGAAATGAAAGCGCTATGCGATACAAACATATACTAATAAAAAAAAATCTATGATGCTATTAAGTCTAGCTGGAAAACAGAAGTATGTAAAGGCCAAACAAAAGGTCAAACCTCCATAGATAGCTCTCTGAATCCAGAAAGTCCTTTCATTCTTTAAGAGAGCCATTATCCAATTTTAAAACTTCTCTTTATGTATTTTCTAAAAAGGTCAAATGATTGAAGAATTCATAAATACTTCCCTAATTATCAGATAGAACCCAAAGGAAGCACACAGCCAAGCTGAGGGAAGAAGCAAAATCTGGGTGGTAGAGAAGGGTGGTAGAGAAATTCCTGACCAACTGCACGGGAAAACCTGCAGCCAAAGGAAGCGGCGCAGTTGCCTGCGACTCGTGCACCTACAGAATGGGGAACAAAAGCATCGGTCTCAGCAAGGGGTACAGAACCAATGCACGTACTGAGGACACAGAGTCAGACAAGTTCAAGTTCAGGCGGAGGGGAACCCATTTTGGACTCTGACGCCAAAAGAGGACCCTTGAACGATTGTTGTATGGACAAAGAAGATACCATGAGGATGTGAAAATATATAAATAGTCGATGCAGCCACGTCTGCACTGGGTCTCTCTTCTCCAAATGAAACAGAATGCACAACCATTCATTTAAGTGAATTATGGAACTAGCCTGCGCCTACAAAGGAAAAGCGACAGAAATGATGTTCTGCAGATATTTCTGAAAGCTCAAACATGGACAATTAAATGCAAATTACTTTGCCTTTTCTATCTTGTCCCAATATCTACTCAAGAAATACTTTCATAAGGAGTTAACAGAAACAAAACTAAATGATAGGCTTTCTTTTTTTTTTTTTTTTTTTGTCTTTCATATTAATAATTCACCCAAAGGGCCTAAAAACACAGATCATCATAATTTAAAGCAATTCATTGTAACCTACCAAGCAATTTAGGATAAGAGCCTAAAACATAAAAAAAAGAAAGTGGGAATAAGTTAGCCCTAAGTAGGAAATGAAAATAAGTGAACATTAGGCTTTTATGTAGTCCATTTGTGGGAAATCTAGGATATGACAGAGACCTGAAGCAGCAGAATTAAGATGAAAGCAGCAATTCCACAAAGGGAAAAAATCCACAGTGTTTCTCTCCTGTCTAATGGCTCAGTCCCATCATTTATTTCATATCCCCAGGACTCATTAATGAATGAAGTAGAGATAGCCAAAGGATACCACAACAGAAATTCTCCAACAGGCATTAAGTAGAGAGAATGACAGGTCGTGGAACCCACATGTTTCCTACTAGCACATTCGGGTTCCTGGTACTACACTGGCCACAGCTGGCGTTGGACTTTTAGAAATACCTTGAGCAAGTCATATGTGCAGCCCAAGTTTTGAATTTTTTTAATCTTTTTACATTTATCCATTACCAAAAATAATGAAATCTTTAGTCTGTCTGATGTATTTTCACTAAATTAGCAGTTGGGTTGTTAGAAGGGAGAAATATGAACTTGGACTACAGTTGATTTCACTGTAAAAGTTGATTTCACTTTTGAGCAGTCCATTACAGCTTAAAAGAATGTGGCTTTGTTAAAACATAGAGAGTTTGTAGTCTGTATCTGAGGCGGCCTCTGGAGAGGGACTGAGAGCCAGAGATGTCCCGGTGACAACACTGGCCTCTCATCCACAGACAGCTCAGAGGGGTTGCTCAGACTACCACCTACCTTATCAGAGAGTGCTCTACTTGTTCCCTCCAGCTGTCATACAAATGGCCACCAACTGAGTGCTTTCAGACCGAAGACATTAATCTCTGACAGCTGTGGAGGTGAGCAGTCTGAAATCAAGGTGTCCGCAGAGTTGCTCTCTTCTGGAGCACATGGCAGAGTGTTCATCCGAGGCCCCCTCATCACCGACTGCCGGCTGGCCTGGGGCTGCTTGCTTTGGGGTCAGCAATGCACCAATCTCTGCCCCCCTTCATATTTCCCTCTCTGCATCGTCTCTGTGTTTCTTTGTTCTGCCTTTTAAGGACAGTCTCATCACATTCGGGGTCCATTCCATCGCACATGATCTCATCTCTATCCCTACTTTTTAAATATTTTTTGAAAGTTTCAGTATCTAAAAGAATATTTCTTTATGTTTTTGAACCTCGTACCTGTGAGATTCCATTGAAAATGCATTTGGGGGGCCACTGCTCAACCCACTAGGGATACATGTTGGGAAGGAAAGGAAAAGTTGAAAGAAGACACTTGAAGGACCAATAAAGACACTAGAATATTAACAATTTAGATTCAACAAATGACCACCACGAAAATATATTAACACCAAGAATTCCATGTCAGTTCCTTCTACAAGCAAATACAGAGCTAAGAGAAGTGGTAGAAGTAGTGTACTTAATTAATCCACTGGGAACTAGAGGGCTTACATTTGTATTCAGTAATAGAGAAACACCAGAGATTGGAGGGAAAGCTATCATGGTCAGTTAAAATGGAATGATGCACATACTCAGACCAAAAATATTTTTTTCTGGTATAATTTCATTCTTTTGCACATTCTGATAAATTCAGTTCAAATTAAATCTTAATTAAATATTCTTTTTTTATTTTTTAGAAACAGTACAAAGTAGTATTAAAAGAGAAAAATTATAAATGATTAAACAAAATAATATGAATTTTATGGTATTTGTTGTGATGCATAGTGTTGTCGCCAAATTAGTTGTTCATATTACCAGATATACGCATGCAAAATTGGAAGAAAAAAAATTACGAAATTAAGAAGGAAAAAGAATTGGAAAAAGGAGACAAAACAAATTAAGCATTACCTGGTCCTTTCCATAGACCAATAGAAATCCACAGTACAGTTTTCCAAACCATCCTGCTTATAAACATAGATGTAGCTCTTTCCTCGACTCCCTCTCCTGTCCTTCTCCTCAACTCAGTAATTCCTTCCTTTTGAACAGGTTCATTCCCTTTTCCCACCTACATGTAATTCTCCCAAGAATTATTAGGGATTTTTAATTTCTAAATGTTTCCATGCCTAATCATTCTGCGTAGTGTCCTATCGTTCTACAAATGAATAGCTGCAATTCATAAAGGAAAATTGGTAAGTGAAAGCTTCCCAGACTGAGTTGGAATTGTACTAAAATCTTAATAACGTTGGATTATCACCTTGTGTGTGTAGGTTAAGACTTTTACCTACTTGGGAATGTTATATCCTTGAAGGTCTTTAGGCGGTGCTTGTTGAAGATCTGTGTTCTTGGACATGGCTTCAGGAAAAGGGAATACAAATAGCCAAGACAAATAATTCTCTGGGTACTAAATCATTTAGATAGTGAACCAACACTATATAGAAAACATGAAGTGCATTGAGCAGTAAAATGCAGATTTTATGGCATCTGACCTGAGAAATGTCTCAAAGATTTGCAGAGAATGCACTCCAAACAGCAGAGCACCAGGATCTGAAGTTGGAGAGAACTGATCAGCTCTGTGGAGCAGACTACCACAGAGAAGGCTAAAGGCATGCAGACGATGACCCTCCCATCAAATTCAGGGAGACCAATGTAATAGGAAGAGAAAGTGGAATATAGCTTTATATAAAAGGGGTGTTAGCATCATGAACTGCAAAAGAAAAAAAGAAGAGCAAATTGACCAGGAAAAAAAGAAATCAGAACACCAGAAGGACCCACATAACTGAAGACTACAGGTCCTAGTGATGCTGACCAAGTCAAGCAAAGAGTTGGTGTAAAAATATCCTGAATTCCTAAGAGAAGAAAATAGGGCTGAACTCTTATAGCACAGTTCCCAAATAGAACAGATTAAACTCTCACAGAACAGTTCAGTGGTAAGCATTCCATAGTTAATAAGGAGACTGTATTATCCTGAAAGATGCTTCCCTTCCAAAATTGAATGTGAGACAGCAGTTTTACTTGTCACTACTTCCCAAGGAAAAAAGGGAAGTAAAAGGGAATTCTTTTTAAGGGTACATTACAGAAATAAAGTAAAATTTTCCCATTTTGTGTCTAGAAAGTAGTCACATGGGCAGGCCAAGGTCCAAGGGGCTAGAAAATGGAGTTTCTTACTTGGTGGACTTTTGTCAAAGCCAAATAAATACTGGGGAGCAATTACATGTTACTGGCAGAAATCAGAAGGAAATCCATGGGGAAAAAGTTTCAGTCATGAGTAATGGTAGAAATTCAGGTGAGCCATCACCAAAGCTTATTCCAGCTCCTAACTAATGGCTCCCTACTCAAAAGATTAGACTGTAAAGAAAGAAAAGATAGCAAGAAATAACTGCTAATAGAACCTCACTAGTTCTGTGAAAAAATCGTGCTCATAGTCAAGTGAGAGGTGGGACCTCCCTACTTAGAAGATCAGTTGTAATCTCCTTCCTCAAGCGCAGATATAAGAGCTGATTTCTGAGAAGACGGCCATATTGGAACCCGGAGACTGACTTACAGCTGCCATTCTTATTATCCTAGTCTTCTGACAGAGAAGAATGTTCTGAGAAATAACCCTGATGTCAGCGAAAATTTTTGTCACACACACACACACACACACACACACACACACACACACACCTGTCTATGTGAATACTATATATTCATTCCTGAACATGGATTGCTAGTTTGGAAATTGGTTTCAGACAGAGAATGCTGAGTAAGTGAAATCAATTTGTCCCTATCCTTTACATAGGGAGACAGAAGAAACACGTATAACTGAAGTACTGGATATCATATTAAAGTCCTACTACTTTCATATTTCATTGTGGAAGTTTCTCTATTGAAATAATATTTATTATATTTCCAATTTTGTATTTCCAGTAATCTTCACTAATTAGTTTGCTTGCTTATAAAGTTGTCTTTTACCTACTCATCATTTTTTCTAAACTGTCAGGAAAGTGTTTGCTTTTCTAAAAGTTCTTGCATTAAATATGGGACTTACAAATTACCTAAAATGGCCCATCAATTTTTTTTCTTAATAATCACCACAAGGCATTCATAAAGCAAATATTTTCTATTATATATTTGCATGCATTTTGTGAACCTCTGGAACATTCTTTAACTCTTTTCCTAACCTCTAATTCATTCTATTAATAGAAGAGATTGGAAAAAATAACACACAGCAAAGAAAATACACCTGCTAATACAGAACCTTAGTGGTGAGTCCCAGAAAGAGGAAGGATAGATGAGGTTGGAGAAGGTTCACACTACACAGAAATCTTGTAGGGATCTGAGAAGACTTGGGTAGGAATTTAATCTAATTCAATATTAAAGTTCTGAAAAAATAGCCTATGTATTAGTTCTCAAAATGTGAGCACCCACAGTCCTCTTGGTTGAGTTGCTGAGATGCATAAGGATGAAGCTTTGTCATCTGGCTGAGCCTGTGAGTGAATCCCTCTCTTTTTGTTCTCTTCTCTTCTCTCCTCTCTCCTCCTCCCCTTCTTTTCTTTTTCTTCCTTCCCCCTCCTCTACTTTCCACAAATCTATTTTCTTGGCACTGAGGAGGCAGCAATAAAAACCAAGCAAGGCATCTTCTCTGAGTGACTGAATTTATGTTCAGTGAGTTTGGGCTCTAAATTCTCTACTGTGTTGCCTTAACCTGACTACCCTTGGCTCCCTACATGACTTCCCAATGACAGTTGATATTTTTTCTTCTTCATGGGAACTAACATTAATAATAGTTTCTATGAGTTCTAAACCTACTCACATAGTTCACAAGATAACCTTTTGGATTTATCTCCAATTTAAGCTTCTGCTCTAATAAATCTATTTCCAGCATTTTCCTGTAGCTCAAATCTTACCCAGTTCTTGCCAACATCCTTAGTTAAAATGCAAACACATTTCATTAATCCCAAATAGGCTAGTTTGGGATTAAGCACCATCAATAGTTGGCTTACATGATCTTTGAATATTTTATATCTAGGTACTATTTTCATATCCAAAGCAATGGTTAAACTGATAATGCCTAAGGTAGGAACTGAAAATGTTGACCACAGTTCTGACCATCATTGGTAATGGCTAAACCATCACAGGCTCTGCATTGCCTGATTAGCTTCACATCACCCCACATTTCACACTTTGGGGATAAATAAACCTATTCTTATGCTAGGGCCTCTTGTCAATCCATGACATCTATATTATTCATCCAAATTATAATGGGAATCTAGAGGCAGAAACTCCCACATCTGTTTGTCCATTTCAGCCCATGTGATATCACATGCTATTTGTAAATTGTCATTACAGATCTGTCAGTACCTAGTGTCGAATAAATCTTTTCAATTATGACCGGTAAGCCATAAGTTTCTATGGACCCTGGCTCTGTTGCAACAACAGTCTCTTTAGAAATGTCATTCTCTAAATGAATTTCCTTTTACAATGGTCCAAAGGCCATTAAATGCAGCAGTTGGTCATATGCTAACATTTTATTCAAATGGAACATGCTAGAAAAAACACCATACATCCAAAAAAATTAACCTTAAAGCATTTAATTTAAATTATGTTATGGCTTGCTCTCTATTTTCATCTATAAGTGCCTTGCTAACTGGTGCTCTAACTTATGTCAGCTCTTTCCTTCATAATGTGGAACTTATCCATCATGCTGAGACACTTAAGTTACAGGCAGTTTACTCACATTAGATCTCATTAGCAATTACACCACTGTTCAAAATATATTACCTCATTTGTTTCCTAGCCATATACTTTTTTACATAATGAATTAGACCAATTAGTCTCACATGACAGAAGGAAATCTTAAATAACATTGTCCTTACTTTCAGACAAGCTTGACTGAAGTCCAATGAAAGAAACTATAAAATTAATTTGTTTTGTAAGATAACAAAAAGAATTAGATAACCATACTTCAATCTCAGTATTTGTAGTCTGGGTGGATCATGATAAAACAAAAGTAGGAAAGACAGTGTTTCACTGTTTGGTTTTTGAAAGATATAACTTCATTATTTGCATAGCGAGGAGCAACTCTTAAGGCCCAAACCTACTTGTTTATAGGTTTTTCAATTGAGGTCATTGTTATTCTTTGGGAGAAACACTACTGATGTTAATCAGCCAAGAAACTTAACTATTGCACTGATCAATAGCTAGAGATTTTTAGAAATACAAAGCCAGTCTCTGTCCACATGTTTATTTTGCTAAGACGAAATTATTTCTTTTAATCCTTATTATTCCTTAAACTGATTCATTCCAACATCAAATCCAATTTCCTATCCACTGTTAATATCTTTCTTTTCAGACCTGAGATGCAATCATAATACACACAAGATCAAAAGGTGCCACCCAACCATTGTACCCTGGGCAAGCACTCAATCTGTGCACCCCATGACCCTACAAGAGTCGTATATCTTCCTACTCATCGCTATAGTAATTATCTATCATCTTTGTAGATTATAATTACTTTCCTCATTGTTCCATCAAGGTCTATTATTGCCATGAAATGACTCTGGGCTGCTTAACTATTTCAAAGTGCCCCCAGTCTTCCATTTATGGGCATGATAAATTGTGTCACCTACAGAGTCAACAGGAGATACAAATCTAGAAACAGAGCAGTTCTTAAAACTGAGCTCAAAAACCTTGAGGCAAAATTTTACCCAGTCATTCCTCTTTAATCAAGGTGACTTTTAATATGTCTTTTTAAATGTTACAGTAGTTAAAGATAATTTACCACTGAAGGAGAAAGTGAAATAAGGATTCTGGGTCAGTAGGGAAAGAGATTTTGAGAACACTCTTGCGTTATAAAAGTAAAGTTTCCTTTTCCTTCTACACTAAGCATCCTTTTTCAGAGGATGTAAACATTAGAGAAAGTAAATCACAAAGACAATAGAACTAGAGTTCTGGGCATGCCTGATTGGAAAGCTCATTTTCCTCTTACCATTTTCATCTGCTTTTATGAAAATACTTCACATACAAGAAACTATCAAGCAGACTTTACTAAAGTATGTGTCTTATGCTCAAATCACATCTTTTAAACTGGCGTAATTTTAGAAAGTAGACTTTTAAAAATGCGTATTACTGGCAGTTTGGAAAATATTGAATCTAGTATTTGCTCTTCAAAATTGTTCTGACGCAGACTGTCAAGAATTTTGCATGTTAACTTTCTTCTTCTTGGCTCTCCCCATTCCTCAGTCCTCTGTATACCTGTTGGGCAACCCAGGAAATCTCAAGCAGCTGCACTAGGATAAATCAGAAAACTTAATTCCGGATTTGCATCTTTAAGAGGCCTTGGACAGTGCCTTAAAAGTTCCAAAATGGCCCACTTTCAAAAAAAGAAAAATGCAAACTATCCTTTACAAAAGTGGATGGAAACTCATTATAATTACAGTTTTTTTTTAAGTAACCTTCTCCTATTTAACTTTTTGTTAGTCACATTTGGAGATCTTTAGAATTACATAGAATAATGCCCCCCAAGCACATGCCCCACCCCCACCACATAGAGGGAGACCTTGCTGCCTACTTGGGACAGTGGTTTATGTGTGCAAAACAAATTTAAAAATTGTATCAGAAATTGTAACCTCAGGTGACATCTGAGTAAGAGGAAGAAGGAAGATCAAATGTAGACAAAGAAGATGGGGAAACTGACACTGACTATCTCTAATTCTGGGAAAGGATTATTTGGATAAGGTTCAGAGCTCCCATATGTTCTCTCAAGAGAATTTTAATGTTGCCTAAATGATCTCCAAGTAGAGCTCAGTCCTCACACTTAAGAGCCTTCCTGGCACACAAAGAGCTGTGGCTTCCTTCTGCTTTTCATAAATGCCTCACACTGTGTGGTCCAAAGTCTCACAATGGGCCTATCTTGAAGAAGGAGTGAGTTTCTTTGTACCAGTAAAGATCCAGTAACCATTTCAACATTAGATCTAAATTATGACTCTTAACTGCTTTTCCAGTTTAACCCTGCTAATCTCTATATTTCATTATGAAGCCCCTTTGGCTTCCTTGTTTTCATGTGACAATCAAAAACAAAATGCAGTAAAGAAGTCTCTGATAATTGTTTAAATACATAGCTTCCTTTGTTATTACCTAGTATCTCATATTCTTGGACAATGTAGGCTAGAAAATCTGTTTAAAGTTCTCTGTTGTATTAAACGTTTCCTGTCATGTACAAACCCAGTGGATTTGAAGTGATAGGTCTAGTTATTTTAGCATAACTCAAGCTCTCCACAAAGACAACTTCTTCAGTCATTTCTGGGTTTTCATTCTTCAGCTCTCTAGTCATGAAATACTATACCATTAGTGATACAGAGGAAAGAAACTCAACCTGCTAGATATCTGGTATGACTTGTGTTCTCTAAAACTGAAGAATGGTTTTCAGCAACAACAGAGGTTAAGAGAAGAGTATTTCTATTGGGGGAAAGAAAGTTTCACTAGAAAAGAGAGAGACAGAAGAGGTCCCAAATAGGTTGTCAAAGAACCTGCTTTTCTAAAGATTTTTATAGCACAAAACCACACTCAATGTGGGTCCAAGGTGGGCAAAATGGGAAACCAAAATATGGGCACGAGATGGGATAAAATTCTTGTTAACCAATAAGAGTATGACTAGAGTATAATTCTTCAGATAAAAATTATTAAATCAGGACCACAAAATAAGCAGGCATGAATATAGAACAGGAGTTTTTCTATAGCAGGTTGGGTTGACCCTTCCTGCCTTTCTCAGTGTGATCCATACCTATTTAGAGTATCAATCTGTAATGTTTACCCTTAGGGAGTTACATGGGTGCATTTATTTAATCTTTGATCCAAAAGTCTGGTCCTCAGCAGAGCAACCTGTGTACCTACCAGCTGCCTACAACACTAACTTGAATAATGACAACAACAAGGATGATGATAATAATGGACATTTAATGCAACAGTAATATGTAGAATACCCCCACCATGATATTTATATATGATAGCTCTTTAATTCTCTCAAACATGGTGTGAAGTCACTACCTTATCTATATTAAGAAGATACAAATAAAGACTCAAAAAATCATTTCCAGATCCAGTTCTGATGCTGGGTCTCACAATACAGGAGGGCTTGTTTTGGAGTGAAAAGAAAATCCTTCTGTTCATTGTCTTCCATAGCAGTGTGCACATACTGTCTTTCTGAGAGCCTCATCTTCTCTGGGAATCTCATTACAGTAGCTACTGGTTCTAAAACAGGAATGGAATGGACAAAACACTCTATATTTTAAAAGAGAAGTGGTTCCCATTTGCACCCACATTGCATTTCTGAAAATTAGTCACATGACTACTCCTGGATCAACAGGGACTGAGAAAATATAGTACCCAGAAGATTTTTGTTTCTCAGTAAAAAAGCAATGCTCTGGGGAAGGGAGACAAAATATTTTGGATAACAGTCATTTCTATACATTTTTTTCGGCCACATATCTTTTAATTAATAAATCTTATTTCAAGTGTCTACAAGTAAGTTCAATTGGAGGACCTCTAAGTTCTTCTAGCCTTCAAGTCCTTATTGTAGGTAGCTGAGTTGATATAAATATTACAGGCAGTCAGATAGGGCTGGGCCCTAAGAAGGAGCCTCAGTGGAAGACAATATATCTTGCAACTGTGTGAGAGACAGACACTCCCACTGTGGACCAGACCTCAAGACAGAAGATCAAACAAATGCAGCCACATACCTACCTAGGAATGGACATCAGAGATTTATGTTCTAAGTAGGTCTCTATCACCTTGAGTAAGCCAGAGTCATTAATCCTATCTGCTGCAGGAAAAGTCCTTGTTCTGTACATGTGTCCACTTGCTATATGACCCACTTCCCCTTTTGATCCTAATTTATTCAATGTTACCTAAGCAGTTGTTCTTGTAATCCTACTGATAGATCATAGTTTTTTCCTCATGCCTACATTGCCAATTCCCATGTTTCCCACTTTAGACATACCTTACTTTGTGGTTTTTCAACAAAACCCCTACAAAAGGTGGGTTCCTTAGCAACCCCCACTTGAGTCCCCTTCTGTCCCTCTCGCAGACAGAAGTGTTTTCCCCAAATAAATATATTCTTCTATTAACCTCTGTTGTTCCTAAAATTCATTCTTCAATTTTAGAGAACAGAAACTCATACCAGTTATCTTCCTGTTTGGGAGTTTCATTCCTCTTTATCAATCTGAGTATGACAGACTGTTCTTTCTTCTTTTAACACTTTTCTTCCTCCCTTAAGAGAATCACTCTTCTATATTCTTTGTAGAAGTCTATAAATTTTCTCCTACCACATCAGATGAATCATTTCCTTATGCCAGTGATGTTGGGCCTAATGAAATCATTGTTCTAGCCCGTGAATACAAGTAACAGAAGAAGTGTGCCACTTCTGTAATAAGGCTTCCAAAACATACTGTACAGATTATATTTGGCTATCCTATGTGAGTAGCAAGCATGAATGAAACACATACATACACACACAAACTTTAATATCTAAGAAAAAAAAGGATACTGACTGCCAAAAACATTTCTTAAAAGCATATAATTAAAATATGAACTTCAGTGTGAGTGAGTGGAACTCAATGAGCCAGGGATGTTAGGATGGAATGTCAACTTGGCTTGCTTTGGGGTCTCTTCAGGTGTCGGTGGGGTGTACTTCTGGGTATTCCTGCCTGGGTTCCAGAGGCATGGCCTGGGGCTCTGTGTCTAGAACTTTTGGCCTTCCCTCCTCTATACTGTCCTTCTGATCTGTCTTCCAGTTACCATGGTCTAAGCATCTTTGCTCCTAGTTATTTTTCCCATGATATTTCTGGCTTGGGAGCAGCTGGCCATGAACTGAACCTCTAAAACCCATGAGCCAAAGTTGATCTCTTCAAGTTTTGTCTATTTCAGCCCAGCAATGAGAAATCTCAAACATACAGGAGATTAAGTTGTTTTGTTTGCAATTAAATTGAACATATAATTAAATTTATACATTGGGAAGTCAATCATTCATATTGTTAATTACTAAAATAATCACTGAACAGAAAAGAAACACAATACAAACATTTCAAAAGTTATGTAAATAAATGAAAAGATCAAAGTTGGTTCAAAATACAAGAAAAAATGAAACACTCCACAATGGGACAAAATTCAAGGTATAAAATGAAAAGTTGGTTTCATCCTCCAGTATGTGTGTATAGTTATATGGAAAAGAAACGGGCTGAATGTTTCAGGTACAAAACATGACATGTCTTTCTTTACTGGTGATTGAACTAAGGGCTTTAACCCAAACTACACCCCAGCCCCTTTTTGTTTTTAGCATTTTGAAATAAAGCCTTGCGAGGTTGTGATTCTCCTGCCTCAGCTTCTCAAGAATGCTAAGATTATAGCCTTATGCCATCACATATAGCTAAAAATAAGCATGAATTTTTAAGAATTAAAGAAGAAAACTGCAACATTTTCCAATTATGTCCTATTTAGGAAAGATATCAAAAATAAAAAAGAACAAAATTTTATAAAGTCTGAAAGTAAAAATCATAAAATGCAAACACCACTTGAAAATAAATGTGTTAGAGTGATATTAACACAAGACAATAAACATTAAAATAAGAATTCATTTTAAAAGAGTCATTTTATAAGGATAAAATTACTTACCAAGAGGCTACAACAATTTTTAATGTATATTTACTCTTCAATTACATAAAAGATGGTCTGGGGATGTGGCTCAGTGGCACAGAACCTGCCTAGTGAGTGTGACATCATAAGCTTGATTCCTGGTGCTAAAAAAATAAAACAATAAAATATACATACAAAATATATACAAGATGGATAGATAGACAGATAAATCTACACAAAAAAGAGGTCGTAGAAGTACATAAAGATGATGTGGTAACTACAAGCTAAGAAGAGTGAAATGCTACCTGGTGTGCACTATGATCCATGGAACCTTGAGAAGTAAATCTGTGTTATTTAAACCACCTGGTCTGTGGTATTTGGTCATGACTAACCACTGGAATACACTTAGGAAGAGGATAGAAAACATCAACATAACTGACTCAGTACTCAAAGATTTTCCAGAAAGAAAGCTCTAAACCACCTCTGAAAATTTCCACCAATACTGAGAAACCAGTAATTCCAACCTTACTTACTGGCATGCAGTAAAGGGGGAGGAAACATATTTCTAATTCATTTATTAATGGAGTCAATATCACCTCAATATATAAAGATAATTACATGTAAATCTTACACATGAATTTAAGTCTAAAATTCACCAACATAGTGCTTGCAAATTATATCCAAAACAATAAATATTACATACCATGACCAATTTAGATTCATTCGTGATGATACCAAAGCACTTAACCACATTAACATTTACAGATTAAAAGGAAAATTATATAATGATCAAAGTTGACAACAAAAAAATATTTCAGCAAAGTGTTTAAGGATTTATAATTCAATTAAAAATAACTAGTCATCACTATGACACATATTAATCTCTGAATGAAAAATAAGATTAATTTTACTTAGAGATCTTACAGTATACAAAAAGGTATCAAGGAATAGATTATTTTTAACCTAGTTTAAAAATCAACTTTATAAAAATAACAGCTAACTCAAGACTTTTTAGATAGATACAACCCAGTTAAAAGTCCAGTAGTTTTGTTTTGGAAAAAAAAAGGCCTATTAAACTTTATATCCTATAAACAGTCAAGTATGAAGATGATAACAGATAAGAAAAACAATTTTGGAAAAATTTCCAAATAAAATATCAAGATTTTTATAAAACTTCAAAATTTAGTCAGTGTGCAATTAGGGTACCACGTTTCAGAACAGACAAATGAAGCAAGCTACAAAGTCCAGAGACAAACTGCTCTTGTGCCTTTACAGACATTTGCTTTATCACAGGACCAGTGCTGATCAATGAAGCTAAGTAGAGCTTTAAATAAATGGAGTTGGAGCAAACTGATGCCTACATAGGCTGAACAAGTCACTTAGACATGTTTTCAAACTGTGTACAAAATCACTCCCAAGTAAGATGAAGATCTAAAAATTACAAGCAAGACAATTAAACTTTTGTATACTAATAAAAGAGAATATCTGTGATTTCAGGGTACAGAAAATTACCTAAGATGCACAATGGCAAAGTCATTTATGGATAAACTTGCAAATTTAGTGCAGTAAACTAAGCACTTCCATTTATTAAGTATGCACACACACACACACACAACTGGAGGGGATGGAAGAAAACATTTACAATACATACAAGGGCTCTAAATGCATCGTACACACTTTCAAAATGGGCAATGCCCAGAAACATACGCTAAGGAAGAGCACAAAATGGTCCATAAACATTGAAAAAGAAGACTGACTTCAAATGGTAACCTAGGAAATAAAACCAACTTATCTCCAACGAGATGTTATATGCTTGCATAATATCTAGTATCCATCCTAATGAAAAGATTTTGCACATGTGGGTAAAAATGTTAATCGTAGCATTGTTCTTCGGAGCCCCAAATTGAAGATGCCTAAGATACACCAGCAAAGGGAAGGGTAAATAATTATGGCACACTGGAATGGACCATTGAGAACTACTACTCTAAAATGCAAACTATACACAATATGGATAGACTACATAAATATAATGGTGAGTAACAAGACATAATTTGAATTCTATGATCCAAATATACATAAAAACATACTGCACTGTTCACACAAGTGTATATATGTGATAAAATATTCTTTGAAACACAGACACGATGATCACACAATTCAGAATAGTTACTATTTTTAGGGAAGAGAGAGTTATAACAATGAAGCGAATGGCACAACCCAGGTCTTAATAGTGTTGTATTTCATGTCTTAAATCATGGAAGACATATATGTGCTTTTTATTATAATAAAGGCATACCTTCATCATTGATTTATTTCTCTGTATCTTTACTCCAAAATATAATACTTCAAAATTTAAGTGAAAAATACCATGTTGTGCTTATTTTCTTTACCTTTAACTGGGTCGATCCTAAGGGTCATGTTATTATGGCATAACTCTTTCATGGTATATACCTGTATACTGAATATATAACATTCCAGGGGATTTTTTTTTTACTGAGATGAAAAAAAAGAGATTAAAGTAATGATTGTATCAACAGATTCATCCAGGCACTAAAAATGTATTTGTAAAATCTCATATTCTCTTTGGATAAGTAATCATGATTTCTCAGCATTTTAACTTTCCTCTGAGGTAGTTCAGTGATGTAGAACTGAATCATTAGCCGGTTCTTCAATGTGTGACTTCTCCTACCTGTGAAAAGAGGCAGAAAATGAAGTGTTTGGAGTAGAACAAAAAATCCTTGTTAGCTGAATGCTGAGAGAATGGCACAAGTGCCTATTCCTGAGATTCAAATATCTCTTAAAGACGTCCTGAGGGATATGGCAGCCCCTACTTCTCACAAGGTTGATGACTGTTACCTGGAGATCTTTAATAAGCACAGCTGGTGGCCTAATGGAACATAGCAATGTAAAGAGGCACAGCAATAATTCCAAGAACAGTTATGTGCAGGAAAGCCACTCTCCTGCCTGATACCATCGCTTCCTCAGACTCGCATTTGTATTTTCCGCTCACCTGGAGTGCCCCTCACAGGTTACCGGCCTTTCTTCTGTCTTAGGAGCAGGATAATGAAAAGAGGAAGAGAGGGGTATGAGATAGCATCAAGCAAAGAGTTCTGATCGTGGCAGAAATGGAGTAATAAGGGCCACGCTTATACTTGTTTCTGTTGAACAAGCAGAAAACAGGACAACATCTAGGAAAGAATTGTGTCACTTGGTAGTTTACTGAAAGCACAAACTGTGGTTCCTTAGAGAAGGGAAACAATGTGAGATCTTTGGTGGCACCCACTGAAGAGTACCACCCAGAGTTTTCTACCCACATGATGCAGAAGAAGAACCCAAACAAACGTCACGAAGCTACTGAATTGTGGAAATAGAGTTTGGAAATGCCAAGGTGGACAGAGCATGCAGAACAAAGAGGCAGAGAGGAAGTGGCTGCACAAACTCTGGCTGCGCATTGCTTTGCAGTTATATGAAATACCATACCTGCAACCCTAGCATTTTGGGAGGCTGAATCAGGGGACTTGAAGTTTGAACCCAACCTGAGCAACTTACCAACTTAAAGAGACCGTGTCTCAAGAAATAAGAAATTAATAAAAGCTGTGGATGTAACTTAGCACAAAGAGCTTTGGTTCATCATCTAGTACTACAAAAAGGAAAGAGAAAAGGAAGGAGAGAAAGACTGAAGGAGAGATACATAAATTACTGAGAATAAGAAAGAAAGTACCTGTCTTAGAGTCATTAATGCAATATAGACTTAGGAATTATTCAGCTTTCATCTGCTAGCATGATCAGATATGCAGAAATGGGTAATAGGACCAGAGTATCATACAGATGGGAATAAATTAGCCCTAGTCTAAAGGCTGTTCTGGATCCAACTGAATTTATTTAACTCATGTGTGTACTAGTATTAACACATCATTATTTAAAGAAAGACAACAAAATCCACAACCAATAATATAGAAGCCACATTCTATTCAATCAAAATTAACAATAAGAGGCATTCAAAAAATACTACTCTATTAATAACTACTCAAAGAAGGAGAAAAATACGATCTAAACCAGAAAAGCAAAATCAATTAATGAAAATAAACACTGAAGTCACAGAAATGATAAAAAAGGATGTCAAAACAATTTATAATTAAATTATAAATGTTACATAAGATAGAGAAAAGCAGAATCATTAAAAGAGAAAAAGATAAATATAAAAAGAATTTTCAAAATACAAAATGTAGTAAATATATAACACAATATAATATAATATAATATGTGGGAGAAAAACTACATAGGATTATCAAATTAAATACTGCAGTAAAAAGATCAGTGAACCTGAAATGTATTCAGATAGGATCTACAGGGTCTCACTACACAGCTTCGATTCATAGTGATCCTCCTATTTCCAGTCTCATAAGTGCTGGGATTCTACAGGTGCAGGCCACCGTGCCCAGTCTCAGTCACCATCTCAGCGTGCCCTGGGATTCTACAGGTGCAGGCCACCGTGCCCAGTCTCAGTCACCATCTCAGCGTGCCC